>JAOBRC010634897.1:0-10771 GCA_027575255.1 Scolionema suvaense
ATCTTTGAAGTTAGTTAGAAATTCTTATCGATATTCGATCTCCAGATTCGTCGACCGCACTAGAATAACTCGGAATAACTTTTCGCTTTTGTTATGAGTATTAAACATTCTGAGTTATTCCAGTTTGCTAGCGTAGTGCGGTCGCGACCTAAGCACACAACACAATGGATATCATGACAAGCAAGTGCACTATCGCTTAAATCACACATTGGAATCACAGAACAAAAAAATTCCTAAAAAGAGGTACCCTGCTCACACCAAACAATGGCTGCAACATTTCCCAGGCTAAGAAGTAGCTAATCGACAATTTAAGATAAGTGATCAGATGCAACTTTTAGCCTGCTGAAAACCACAGACACCAGTAAAATATGGTTGTATGTGCTTTCATCCCTGTTTCTGTTGTATTGTGGCAATTTTCACACAAAAAAAGCAGAGACAGGCAGAAGACAGTTCAAAATATTCAAAAAACATTCCATAGAAGCAAATCAAACTTTCTTTGGGCCTTACCAAACCGTAACAAAACATCAACCCATGAGGATGACATTCAAAATGGCTGAATTAGCTAGCTATGTGTGAGTGAGCAAGACAAGAAGATTGGTCATCACCTCAGCAGAGAGTAAGTCGATATGAATAGAATATTGGTTCGAACATGTTCTAAGAGTAACCCACAAGGTAGAGGCTGAGCATATTAAGGTTTCCCCCAAACTGCAGACTGCCAAAAACTGCAGACAGGACCCGACTACCTATAGTTGTTGCTAAATTCACTCTTGAAACTAAAGTGCCGCCAACCATGAACATAGCATGCTAGATATGCAGCTACTCCAAAAGATACATGGGTAGGTAGCTAGCCACTAGCTAGCAATCATCAGCTAGCAACTCATTACATTGCTGGTATCTGGCCAGTAGACGCAAGACTAGCATGCAAGCTAATAAGAATCTCCCGCCACTTTCTAGCTGTTTACTATACGCAGGATATACCTATGTGTACCACACATATAAAGTTTTGTGAATCTTCAAAACTGATGTAATAGATCGTGAATTCGGTTGACTTAAAAAAATCTGGATTAAAAAACATCTCGAATTCAGACAGCAATTTGAAGAAACTCTTGATGGGAGCAAGAATTGACACACTGGAAAAAGTTTCTGATGTTGCGCGTCACCACAACATGTATCAATAAGTCCACAACGTCGGGTGTGACGATCTACCTGTTGGGTGAATGTGAGTGTGGGAGAGGTGTAGAAATAAGGCAATTAGAAGCGACTTCATTATTCTATACAACTCCACACTGTGCTAATTTCCTTATCGGGAGAACCAATTTCGGATGAAAGAGGCGAATTTTTGGCGACGAGACGAAAATTTAGGCCGATAACGTAGTACAATTTCCGTTTAATGATTGTCTTCGTGCACGGCCTCAGAAAACTCAACAAGGGGTATTTGCTTCTAAAGGAATGTCGTGAAATCATTAGAGAGGGCAATAGAGAACCACAGCTGCTGGTAAATGCGAAATCCCTAAAGGTTAGAACGGGTAGGGGCTAGGGGCGCTCAGATACGTCCATAGTAAAACCTGACAATGAGTGATAGTGATGCGATGAGCAAAGAACGAATTTATAGCTTGAAAAGGCGTTCATTTCACCAACCAAATTCAGAACACCAAACCATTTCATCGATATAGTTTTTTTGAGTGCTGCATACGTACCGCATGCAGGAGTTTTGGGGAAGCTCTTAAGCCTCCTCCCTGTATTGTTTCTCGCCGAGTAGCAAATATCTGGTCTGAGGACGGTGATAAGTGAGATTCATAGGCGTCTAGGATTTGGCAAATGAATAACTTGTTGCGATAACGGATAAAGTCGATGACGCACATCGTGTGGTGCGCTGCCTACAATCCCGGTCAAAATAGTTTGGTACGCATGCGAAAACACCTGCAAAAAATTTCATGAAATGCTTGCAATGCAACGTGCTTTTACAAGGAAAAGTGGTAAAAAGTGCATTTTTGATTTTGGCTGAAAAAAGCTTTTTGTCCAAAATGTTTTGTCCAGGATTGTAGTTCCACGTCTCACACAGATAGCGTCACTTCTGCACGGTTTATTGTCCTATTATCAAAGCAGCTTTATGCTAAACCATATATTGCAGCATTTCACGCAGTGTCTATTGTGTTGAATATGGGGGAGGCAGGCTGCGGTAGGCAGTTATTGGCACAGCCTATACACTATTGCTTGTTGACATGTGTCAGGTGATGATAAATACCCACTGGCACATTTTGATGGTGCATTGCAGCACCATGCTGTTGGGCTCAACACGTACTTGTTAACAACAGCCAACATACGTCCACTTCTTCGAGATTTTGTCGGATAAACACTTTTAAAACAATGAAAACGTGAAACAGCTATTTTTAAGGAGTGCAATTTAGCGAATGTGGAAGACTAAGATGATACAGTGTAGCCAACTACATGTCAAAATTTATAACGTATCGTTCTTCTGACATGTTTTGTGCCTATTTGGAAATTGCCCAAACTCCCCCTAAAACGAGGTCTGGTCCACGAGTAAATGAAAATAGATTGAAAAAATACCAAACTACAAATCAGAGTGGGAGGGTATGCAAATCAGGATGGAAAGTTGTTTTTTGCTTGAGCCATTTACTATTTCTGACTTTTGGAAAATCATGTTTTGGCATTTTTAGGGTATCTGTAGGGTGTGATAGGGCTTGCTTTTGGGTGTGGCTTGAGATTTTTTTAATTTTTCAGGAAATTTAGAGAACAAAGGGTATAGAACTTACTACTGGCGTAAATTGGTAGAAACTGCACTGAGATCGCAGACAGAAGTTGCTAAACATCTGCAAAAAAAATCTTGAAGCCTTTGCAATTCAAAGTGATTTTCAGTCAAAAACTGTAAAAGTCAATTGATTTTGGCTGCAAAAAAAGCCTTTTTTTTGCCAAAGACTTTGTCCAGGGTTGTAGAAGCGTCTGAGATCAACTAGTTTTTTCGTCAAAAATGACTTTCTTCGTCGTCCTCTTCTCTCTCTCTCTACCTCTCCCCCGAACAGACTTAATACTTTTGGTAAGTGGAAACTACAATCACGGACAAAATATTTCGCCACATTACAAGAATACTTGTGCATTGAATACCTTGCCATACTGACTCCCCTCCCCTCTGAACAATGATGCTTTCATGGCAGTTTATGCTGCGCACATTCGACAAGCCAGAAAGATATCTCTACATCATTGTTTACGGGAGAGGGGGAAATAATTAGACTTTGCTTGATTTCGACCCAAGTGTCAATATATTTTGTCCAAGATTACAGGTTTCTTTTCTTCAATGCAGAGTTGGAATGTAATTTCACCTCCTAGCCAACATTGACTATGGGTGTGGGGGAGGGACAGAATCATGTGATAAGAGAAGGAAACAATGAAATGACCTTTTCTGGCTGATCTGATAGTATTTTGAAAGAAATCATTGGAAAACGGAAATTGAGTTAAATTGTACTGAGTATTAATAGATATGCACGATATAAGGGCTGGAATATAGCAATCAGAAAAATTAGTAACCCTTTCTGAAACCTACAAGCAGTCAGGATTTGCAACAAACGTCGACTGTACTTTCCTCAGTGAGCAACTCGTCATGTTTAATCATTTTCGAAGACTCTCATAAACATAATAGAACATAGTGAATTCTTTTTCATCATTGAGATTCAGTAATGATATTCCAAAGGTTTACATTTTGTTACTTGATGGCCCTAGTCACGAGTGAAAAATTTCCCCAATTTGCAATTTTAGGCAACTTAATTGCAAGAATTAATTTCATAATAAGTTGATATTACAAATATTTAATACCTTAGAACGTAATTACAGATCTAAATGTGTAGCTGAAAAACATCGGGTGGTGGATGCCACCGCGAAATCTTCGCGAGGCCTACCCTTTCCCCGTTGACCTTGTTTCTTTTCTCTTGTTGGGTTTAGTTTTTCCCCTGTTGAGTTTGCTTTTTTTCGCAATAGTTTATTCCCCCACTTTGCCGCAACGGCGCGTCATATACCAAGGCTGTAGCTGAGGTTAGCCTGCTTACAGACTTACTGAGAGTGCCAGGCGTGGCGGACGCTACGTCTGAGAGCAAGCTAAAAGCTGAGGGTCTTTTATCGACCAAGCCAAATACTAAAGATACCCTTATAACATAGTAAACAATAATGTTTCTACAAGCCATGCCCTGTAGCCCAACAAGACATCAGTTAAAATGTATTGATCCTGAAAGAAACTAACTTTCCTGATCTGTCTGTTAGCATCTGCGTAGATATATTGGCAATTTTTTCAGACCGAGTTGATAATACCTGCAAGAATTGCTGATAATGCTGACAATAACCTGCCATCTTGGACAAAATATATTCGCACTTGGATCGAAATCAAGCAAAGTCTAATTATTTCCCCCCTTCATTGAAAACAATGATGTAAAGATATCTTTCTGGCTTGCCGACTGTGTGCAGCCATGAAAGCATCATTGTTCAGAGGGGAAGGGGGGTCAGAAAGGCAAGGTAGTCAGTTTAATATCAATGCACAAGTATTCTGGTAATGTGGCTAAATATTTTGTCCGAGATTGTGTTTGTTGGCTATAGAGATGGGCTACTATAACGGGCTGAAAAAGGAACATGCACTTTTGATAACTCAATAAGCTTTGGTTCAGGGGTAGAGTGGTGAGTGAGCTGTGCTCCTATCTGTCTCATATGTATTAGCAGGTGGCTCCTAATTGGCTATAAGCCTGATTTTCACTAGCTAAAAATGTCTTATGAAAGTGCTGATATTTAGGCTGCCAAAATGTACAGGGTGATTCGATTAGAGTGAGGGAAGTCCGCCAAATTGCCAAGTGATACTCATTGAACTTTTCCATGGAGCTTGTACGTTTGTGAGCTGCATCTTTTGACCAGGCCTGCTTTTGGTGAGTTAAACATGCTTTCTAAAATTTCTGATGTGGTCAGCAAAGTCTTACCCGTGCACAGTTTACTCCTGTGAAATTTTTGCATGCAAGTCAGTGTAGTGTGTCTTTGCACTACTAGAATGTCTTTGTATATTTTAACTTCGAGCTTTTGAATGTGTTCTGATCATGGTCAAGTAAGAATAGTGCAGCTGGATACACTGCGAAACAAGGGGTGGGTGGGCATGTGGGTTATAACTAAGCATGCAGCACATTCTGTTGCAAAAATAGCATGCTAGAAGGATGAGCATCACTTAGTATAACAGGGACACACGTGTCATGCAGTGGTCCATCAATAAGTCGGGAAACTATTGACTCTGAATGCTGTATTATGCACATGTATAATGGTTACCTCACATTATAAGGGGTGGGTGGGCAAGTGGGTTATCACTAAATAGCACTTTCTGTGTTGCCAATACTTCCTGTATCCCCAGTAGCATGCTAAAATGATGAACATCACTTAGTATATCAGGGACACAAGTACCATACAGTGGTCCACCAATAAATCTGGAAACTATTAACTTTGAATACTGTATTATGCACCTTTGTAGACACACAATCTGGCATCATGGCCAAGTACAATCCTATGCCTATGACAGCATCAATCTACTTGCGCTTCCTGTATCACGACTCAGGACTTAGAGGGGAGGCTCTAGTATACAAACAGCGAGAAATGGGGTTTCCGCCTTACTCAAAGAGGTCTATTCTACGCCATGCTAAGAAGCCTGTCTTTGATGACACACCTGACCAGAGAAAGAGCAACAAGGGACATCCCAAGAAGTTGTCACAGCGGCAGGAGAGGAGGGTGGTCTCTGCGTTGAAAAGTCTGCGTGAGCAGCACTTTGCCTTTTCCTCGCAGCATGTTGAAAGAAGGTGGCCTGCATAATGGAGCTGTCAGTAATCGTTCTGTATGCAGGTGTCTGAACCGGCATGGCTATAGGTACATACAATGTAGGAAGAAGGGTCTGTTGACCAAGGAAGATTTAGTGGCACGCTTGAAGTTTGCAAGGCGATGTAAGCGCTTTCCAAGTCGCCTTGGCAAACTGGAATATCCTTTTACCTGGATGGCACGGGATAGGTTCACAAGCACAACCCCAGCAATCATGCCACCACATTGCGAACACAGACATTGAGAAAAGTTGGGGAAGGCCTTAGGATTGATTGTACAGCGAAGGGCAAGAAAGAGGGTGTCGCTGGAAAGATGGCGAAATTCATGGTAGCCATTGCACACGGGAAAGGGGTTGTTGCAGCTATACCATATGGTATATATCAATGGAGAAACGTTTGCTGTTATTATCGACGAGCACTTTCCGAATCTATTTGACCACTCAGCCAATGCTCATAACCGTATTTTCTTGCAAGATGGCTGCCCATTCCAAAATAGTGCTATTGCTAGAAAGGCTTTAGGCAGAGCGAAAGCATGGGCGTTTCCCATCCCAGCACGATCCCCCAGACTGTAATCCGATAGAGAACGTTTTCCACCTTGTGGGAAAAAAGTTGATAAGAGATGCACTGCAGAACAAGATCACACAGGACAGTCTGCAAGAACTTGAGGAGCGTTGCAAGAGGACTTTGTAGGATTTCTCGACGCGTATAATTGATTGGACAATAGAGTCCATGCCAAAGCTAATGGATGCCATCATTAAAAATCAGGGACAGAGAATCAAGTACTAGTCAAGGTAATACTTTGTCACTCAGTTTGTCTGTGCATTTTTTGAGGTGATGCTTGCAGCGGATAAATTATATACTTGGTGTAGGACTGATGGACAATGCCACAGTGCAAGCATCAAGATTGCAATGGTGCTATTAGTGTCAGAAGCGCAACTCTTCTACTATTGTGCTGGTGCACGGTGGCTGCTATTAAGGGTATCAATGCTGGTCTTTCCTCTTACGTTTTGATCAGTGGGCGCCCACTTAGACTTAAATAATGATCTATCTTCTTAGTTTGGAAACGATAAAAGATTTAAATAATATGGTCTATCTTCTTAGCTTTTAACGGTGGGCGCCCACCGTCAGACACATCAAAAGACATAGCCAAATATTGATCTGCATATATAGGGAAGAGGAGGGAGCAATTCGAAACGCGACATTGAACCACGATGTGGAGTTTTGCAACCTTCAATCCTGCCTGTTTGTGACCATGGCTCTTTGTGCAGTCCTTGATTTTTTGGTTTTAATGTGACAGTAGCAGTAGATCGAATTGAAAATACAGGGCCACAGACGTGGCCTGGGCCTCTTTTTTTTATCTTAGGCTAGGGTAGCTACTTTAGGTAGATATAAGTAGGTACATGAAATCAAATCTCCAGTGCAGTCCCCAATTAGATAAAAGAACATGGTGGATGCATGGTCTGGCGAGCCTAGCGTGCGTACGGCTTGGCTGAAATTGGATGAGTTAGGCCTAAGGCATGGGTCTAAAGCTGCAACAAAATGCAGTCGCTTGCTTGAAAACCCGAACAGCAAAAACCTTCACAGAGTATTAAGTCATCAAACTTAAATAGGTCGTTATAGTTTGCGGATTCTAATTCTAGCACTAATAAGACGACAAAAACATACTGTGATATTGCTTCGACATCTTGCTCCTCGTTATATGACACAGACACAAAATATGAGGCAGGGTAGTCTGCCTGCCTATGTGTTCGTGTATGCATATATCTTTCGCTTGTTCTTCCTTTGCTCTTTGGAGCGCGTGGTCGTTGCTTGGCAGATGTCTTACAGTCTTATATGATTATGGGCAGTTGTAGCCACTAGTGAATAGTGTTGCCTTATGCAAATGGAAACATTTTGGTTCTAACTTTGATGATGTTTACAATGTTGTAGAGTTGTGCTGCAAACGTCTCATTGTATTGTGGTTATTCATGGACTACGAGTTTTTGTAGCTTGAGAGAGGTGTTTTGATTTTTGTTGGTGGGGAATGCAGCTGTTCAAGACAATGTCCTTGCTCTTGTTGTTCCTCTTGTTTCTCCAGGACTGACTTTGCCATCATGCATATTTTCTCTGTTTTCATATCATAATATGTTCTCTATTTTCATATTATAATTACATAGTTGAGCAATAACTTTGGTACTGCATACATTTCTTGTTACAAAGCCATGCCGTAAAAGTCTTGGAACACAATCTCGGACAAAATATGTAGGGGAGTCAGAAAGGCAAGGTAGTCAGTTTAGTGTCAATGCACAAGTATTCTTGTAAGGTGGCCAAATATTTTGTCCGAGATTGTAGCTTGTTGTAGCCATGAAATCAGTTGATTAGGTATCAGTATTTCAGAATTATGATCATGATTTGGGTAACCGTGGCTTAGAAAATAGGCTGAAAAATGCAAAATGTCTAATAACTAATTTCCACGATTGTAATACGATTTTGTAGCCTGAATAAGTCCAAAAGTAACGTCAGACAGCTATAAACAGGCATAATTGGCAAAATCTGGAAAGCCGCTCAACGTTCTAAAAGTCTGATCCGTCAAACCAAGTCGTCAAACCGAGTCGTGTTGGCTTGTTTGTTACTTTATTTCAGAAGTTTCCTGCTCTCTATACACAATTTTGTAAATTTCTATAGGAAAGTTTGTAATAGCTGTTAAAGGAACTGTGTCTCAAAAGTTTATTGAGCATTGCAGCTTACTTATTTGCTCTGTCAGCTCCCATGCCAAATTTCACAGTTACAGATTCAGTAGAAACGCTGCAATTAGAATGCAAAGTTTTCGCTTTTTGAGTACAAGAATTGATCCTCGGTACGAAAGTCGTGCATACCTGTTGAGTTCTCGGAAAACGACAAGAATGCGTACGCTAATCCCCTTGTCTTCCATGCATATTAAATGAGGTGTGGCTCATTTATTATGCAAGACTTCGCTTGTCGAGTGTCTGAATCGGGATACCGAGAATTTTGAAGAGCAGGAAAATGTGTGATTCAAAATAAATATGGTAAAAAGGCTATGAAATCCCCTTGCATCATGGCAGTACTAATGCAATCGGCTAGAAAAAAATTTTGAGCTACTGTTCCTTTAAGTCATGTTTATTGCTCGTTTTGATTTACTCTCTGCTAAGAACATGAAAATGTATGGAAATCTTATACTTGAAGACGGAATATCAAGATCAACAATCTGTTGCTAATCGTTTGCTTAGATTTAAGTGATTTTCAGCCGGGTGTGCCTTATAAAGGTGTTGCTTGAAAAAAAAAAAAAAAAACGCGGGCTTAGTAAGTAAAAATATTCGTCGGCACAGAAATTTAAAGGGAAACTAAGGTCAAAAATAAAATTTCAGTAGATGATAGAGCTCATTCAAATATGACATCCAGTTTTTTATTTCATGACAAAAGTTGCCATAGTTCTGGAGATATCGAGTTCTGAAGTTAAGCAGATAGCACCTTGCCACTAATTATGCATGATGTCATGTGGGTACCACTCAAATTATCCAAACTTCATAACCAAAGTACTCAGGACTAAGTTACAGTGAAGGAATCGCTCTTCCATTTTTTAACAAAAAGTGATGATATGCAGCGGGTCCATTTGAAAAAATGAACTTAGCAGTTGGGTAAGTAAGGAAATAGTGATGCTTAGCAACGTACCCGTATGGCATCATCAAAAATCAAGATGGTAGCTGCTGGACTTTAGGACAGGATATTTCGAAAACTACATAGGCTTTGATCAAGAAATAAAAACTGGAAGTCATCTTTTTCTGAGCTCTACCATCTATTAGAATTTCATTTTTGACCTTAGTTCCCCTTTAATAAGGAAAGGGAATTTCTTTGCACGAGTGGGTCGTTGCGAAGCATTTCCCATAGGAATCATAAGTATTTTCCCATAATTTGTGCCATTTTATTTCCACGAGGATTGGAGTCATATTTTAGCACAGAGCTCACAAGAGAAAAGCGAAAACGGAGTAGAAACGTACAATACAGATTACTCACATGATTTCATCTTTCCGCTCTCTGTTTTTCTGATCTCTTTTTGTGTCTCATCTTGCTTTTATCGTCATCTCCTCATGCGTTGACTTGAAATGAACAATGGCTTTTATGAACAGCTGGTTGGAGAACACACTGTCTGCATGGAGTTTTTGGTGTATTTTTAAGCTCATATTGCTATGCAAATGCACTGCTGTTAAAAAAAAATTATTAAAGCCATGAAGACTTAGTGTCTGGTAATCCCTTAAACCCTTGTGGCTCAACTACGGTGCTAATCTTGCAGTTAACACGTTGTAACTGCTGGCTAGAGACAGCCCCGAAGCTAAGGCGAGGCATGATGAGGCAGCTGCCTCGCCTACACTTGTAAATTTGAGAAAATTGCCTCACTGAAAAGATATTGCGGGAACACAGAAATCAGCCTATTCCTACTTTAGCTGTTTAACACAGATATATTGAGATCAGGTATTCAGATTGAGGTTTCTCCTACAAACTATCCTTTAACGTTAGCAGTATTGCAGTGCACCTTTACCACAGCTTGAGCTCAGTCCGATACAGCTCTTATTTCATTCTCATTTCAGCGCCAAGATATTGTCCTATTGATAGTTTCCGCAGCCCAACAGGAAAACTCACAACGAAAGAAATGAAAGCTATAACAGGACAGTGCATCCATTGTCGCCTATCCCTCCAGATACGGAGTACAGGGCGTTGGGGCAAAACCGGTCTTATTGTTGAAGTGCTTGCGCATAGAAAAGCACAGGATTCATGAGAACGGCTCCGGGAGACTAACATTGACGAATACGAAACCACTCAAAAATCATACCTTTAGATCGATCTCCTCCGCGACAGACAATCCCGGTCAAAATAGTTTTGTACGCATGCGCGTTTTTGCCATTTTCCGTACCACAAGTAAATGAAAACATGTC
>JAOBRC010635119.1:0-10771 GCA_027575255.1 Scolionema suvaense
TTTCCAATATACTCTTCAGGCAAACCAATCTTCTTTCTAGCATCCATTACCATGGCTAATGTAGTCTCTTCAGAGCCATTTAACTTACGAGCTCTCATGATTGCCTGCCAGAATACGGCTGACACAACATCATTTTTAGAAATAACAAGGCTTTCATCAATCCCTTGATCTTTCAGCCTCTTCTTTGCATCTTCAAGTTGGCTGTTTGTCAGCAAGAAGGCCTTTGAGGTCATTTTCAGCTGAGGCAGTTTCAATGGGCCTTCATGAACTGTATACTCAAATGGCTTACCAGTTGGTACTTGCTCACTGCCAGCTAGCAAACTACGTTTTGTATCACTACAAAGGCCTCCAGTATTTCCATTTCTGGAGACACTGGCCCATGTTCTCATAAAGTGTACCATTCCATGTGCATCGAAGTACTGATGGCAAAACATAACTCCGATAGCTACTGAGGAACATGTCAAATACGTGACACGTACAAGCAAAATAAAGTCATCCTTCGTAGCCATATGAAAAACAGCTTCAGAAGGCATTAATGCCGATGGAAGCATTGCAAGGGAGAAATCTACATCTCTAGCATCGCTCAATGAAAAATTGGCCTTTCCGATTGAAAAAATCACACCACGGTTATCATCACAGTGATAAAGCCCATCATCTCCCCATTCTAACGAACCACAAACATCCGGGAAACTCTTCAAGGTTTCCAGAAGGCTCTTCTTTAACGAATTTGCCAACATAAAGTCAACAGAAGAAGTTGAATTTTCATAAAAGAAACAGTACTTGAAATAAACAGGCGGTTGTATAATATCCATAACAGAAAGTTTGCTCTTTGCTCCTCCAGAAGCAATACCATTTTTGATCGTTTCTGACGATATCTCGGAAACTGCTTTGGTAGCCATGTCTTTTCTCTTTCTCTATCAATCAAATTTTGGCAGTATACAATTACAGGTCAAGCCAGTGATCAGATTTCATCCCACGTAACAGGATAGTTCAGAATAAATAATTTTCATGATACAATTTTTAGTACACATAATGGGGAACTCTACTGTCACAATTTTGATACATTTTAGATCATATGACTGAGCAGAATTTCAGCAATTGCATTTAAAATACTGCTTCAACAAATACTGTATAAGCACGGCACACTACAAGGGTAGCCAAGAATAAATTTCATATACAAAAAAATTAACAATGAAACATGCTAATTTTTTCAGCTCCCTTTATACTACCACTTTATTCCATTCTCCATTCCATGCTCCTGTAATACATAGCCAACCCAACTTGGAATAGCTACTGCAAGTTTACCTGGGACCAGATGTAGTGCGCCGCATAGAGGGGCCTGCTGCCCTGATCTCTGTGCTCTGTTCCTCCGTAGCACAACGAATAGGCAGCAGGCCCGCTATGCGAAGGTGGAGCATCTGTTATCAGGTTACTGCAAGTTTGCTAGTTATTCAAAGACAAACTTGTGGCTGGGAAAGAGAAAAACAATGTGTGCAAAATCAAAACAGAGAAGTATGAAAGATCTATAGAACATCCAGCAACACTTTTCGGATGTACAAAATTTCATAACCTTTTCAAGCAATTCAGTCTCACCACTTAACTTTAGAAATCTATTCACTGACATGTAAATACAAAGGCAGAGGCCTATAACAAATCAGACAAAGATATTTCATGTCGCATAACTGCCAAATCAAATGAACTGAACATAGATGACTGAAACTGCAGGAATCTCTTCTGCAAGGCTTTTGATTCGAGACTAACAAACTGTTTTTTTAAGACTTGTTTTTATGCAATCTCACTCCAAGGTTTTCATAATAGACTTATTTCAATAATTGTTTCAACTTGTTTACGGTGACCTTCCATCAAAGGGAATAGCCATATTTTTTCCCATATTTCAGCAGGTTCAGACCAGATTTTCTGACGAATAAAAGGCAAAAAACTTGGTTTCTTCTCCAACTTCTGTATTCACACATGGGGGACGGTTGTCCAGGATTAATCTATTTCTTTAATGCGTTCTAACTTACGAGCAATTTTAAGAAGAGGTAAATTAAGTACTAAAGCTTGTAATGAACATTTGAAAATCTTGGATTGAACACATTTTTCGAATCAGTTGCTCACAGATGCCCTTTTCAAAAGTGTCAGTGTTACCCCTGTTTGGTTCCATATATAGTGCTGAAATTTGGTTGTAATAGAGATATTCCATTCTGCTGTAGTAAGACAACTTGAAGGCAACAGTTTCAAACTAGGGAAGACACAAAACCTACCCAAACACGATAAATGAAAACTGCCAGTGGTAGTAAATGCAAAACAAATAATGACTTGGATATCCAATCAAGCTAAAAAGTAGATCAAGGCTAAAACCGGATTACCTGGTGCCAGATGTTGTTCTTCGCAAAGAGGGGCTTGCTGCCCTGGTCTATGTGCTCAGGGAATGGGCAGTAGGCCTGCTATGCGAAGGTGGAGCATCTGCTATCAGGGTATACACCAGTGCATCAGGATCAAACAAGCCAAAAACACAAGGCACCTTGCTTCACACTTACAGTGCGTCAGTGCTTATACGCCCACACATCAAAGATAACTAAATAATGAACTTTGTCACACACACCCTGACACACATGCCTGTGGTCAAGAGAACAAATGAAGGTCAGGAAAAAGTACAAAGCCATTATGGGGCAATATCTGCAGCTATGCCCACACTAGGATTTCTGATTTCCTCTCCTCTTGTGAAATTTTTTTATAAGCATTCTTACTTTCCAAGAGCAAAAGTTAACCAAGACTATATGATAGGCATTTCCCTGCAGGCATCATTAATCTAATCTCTGTCACCATTTTCTTCCAGTCATGCTGTTTTCAAATTCCGTTCTATTTCATTTTTAGAGCCACAGAAAGTATTGACTTGTTCTGTCTCCCACCTTCCACCTCCAAAAAAACCATGAAGTAGGGGCATGTCAATTGCAGGTACACAACATATTCTCCGCTTCACTTCATTGTGCTAACTCCTCAGCAGGCTCCCTATTTTCGTTATTGACACCTCCAGAAAGGGGCTATTTGATCTCTCTCTCCAGTCTTTGTTATGATGAAATTAAAGAAAACAGTCTTGCTAGTGAATGGTGATTAAACCTCTACTTAGTCAACTTCCCATGATTCAACAGCAAATTCTGACTGTACAAGAAGAAAAATACAAATAACCAAATACAAACCCGTTCTAGATCTGGCCCAATCAACCCTAATTACTATACAATATCTCTCCAATTTCGCAGTCACAGTTCCGATCAAGTGCCACACCAAAAATTAACAAAAAAGAAAAAAGATGAGAATCTAATCTCAAAATGTTTTCAAGAAGTTCAAAACGGTCAACTTTCTGCAAAAATGGCCATGGTGAAGCAGAACAATGAGCTTTCTCACATATGACAAATGGCCATAGTGAAGCAGAACAATGAGCTTTCTCACATATGACAAATGGGCAGAACAATGAGCTTTCTCACATATGACAAATGGTCCACATACGCGGGCCTTTATATATTGGTCTACAGTTTCACAGGAAAAATTACAACGAAGTAACAAGCAGATGTTAAAGACGGATCATATTCATTAAACCAAAACAAACCATACAATCTGCATGCTCATCTACTTTATCAGATGGTAACTTGTTTCTGCAACTGGGCAGTAAAGTAAATTTAAGTGAGAACATACCTATTAATAATCAGAAACCGGGGTAAAGCCAACGTTTGTTTGGCTGAATGATTAACAGGTCCATACAAAGTGTGAGCATATAGCATGTGATAACAAATGATTAGCTATTTGTCAAATACCGTAATGCTTCGATTAGACACCCCCTTTTTTTGAACACCCCCCTCCAAAAAATGCCTCCCTTTTTCAGGAGATTTTTCAATAAACGCCCCCTCTAAAGGGGGCGTTCATAAGAGATACACTAACTAACACATCAGGGTTTTATCCAAGCACGTAAGTTTTACACAGTTTTTTGATCAATTGAGTTTTGGGGTTATTGAGGCAGGTGAGAGAAGGGAAGCTGCCAAGTTTATCAGCTAGGTGTCTAAAAGGGATGCGATGAGTAGCCCTTGTGGAAACTAGGCAGAGCCCAAGAAGCCATGGCATTTTGAGAAATTCATTTCTGTAAAATGCACCATTCAGTGTACTAAAAGACTTTGAAAACGCTGATCTTATTGACACTTGCCGAAAGTTGCTGTGGGGCATGTAACTCATTTCTATTGCAAAATGTGTCACCAATATGTCAAACTTTCTAACTCAGCAATCATCAGATCTACTCAGTTGTCCTGCCATCCTACACAGTCAGTTGTGATCGTAAGCATGTGAGAAGACATACCAGCCTGCCTTATGTCACTAGGCACATAGAAACTTAAGCCAGAAATAACGTTTCTCTAGCACTTGAACTTTTACAAAAAAGACACTTCCCAAAATATGGCACATATCAATCTTGCCAACACTAGGTCCTTTTTCATACATGCATAATGCTCATCCAGAAAGTTGCAGGAGCTAAAATGCTTTTTTTTTTGCACGAGCTAATGCTTCCTCTCATTGTTATCATCAGGATATTTAGGTCACGGGAGTTCATGTGCACATCCCAGAATCTTCATCACTGTGGTAATTTTTTTGGTGGGACTGGGAGCGTAATTTTCTTCACCAGATTCAGTTTTCGAAACTCAATTCAGATTGAGTTTTTCCCCTCCGTTAAACGGTGTGGAAACATGCTTGAATAAAACACTGCACATGTACTACTACCACCACTACATTACTGCTCCATTTTGGGGGCTTTTATTTCTTGTAAGTATATGGAAACATGTAAAACATGGTGTTTACGATGATATTTACAAGTAATATTGTGTATATTTCATTGATATATAAAGTTTATACGTAGTATGACGGGTTTTAAAAATATTCTGAAAAATACTACAAATGCCTAATTTTTGGACAAAAAATAGTGACACTAAAGTTGAATCAGAGTTTTCTCCAGGGTCCATTACACAACTGTAACTGCTATTATGTTTTACACCAAATCCTCTAAAAAAATAAACCGGTGATGAAATTCTTTCAAAAATAAAAAACAACAACAAACAAACAGGGCATCTCAGGGCATGAGTGGCCACAGCCAAGCCAATTGAAATTTCCAAAATCACTCACAAAGCAATACCATAACTTACAGCTACCATTGACAGACAAAAATCACAAAAAATAATGCAAAGCTCAAGAACCGCCTGCAAAGTTGAACAACCAATTTCTTGAAACTCCGACTCAATCACTGTTTCAAACAGCGATTCTCACCTTCATGCCAAATTTCAGCAAAACAAACGAATGGGAAAATGGAATCAAGGATGAATGGCCGTTTCCAATAAAACTGGATTTCAATTTTAATAGTGTAATAAACAGATCTACACATACAATTCAAAACCTGTAACATGGCTATCTTGTGAACACTTCTACTTGCACGTTGAACTTAACGCATTATAAACAAAATAACCCGCTAAATCAATTTGTTTTGAATGAGGATTTTCACCTTCACGCCTAAGTTAAAAAAAATCTATCAATTACCTATCCAAGCAAAAGAGGTTGGTAACAGAAGAACTGATGAAAGCACAGACGAGCGGACACATAGTCAAAAGGACAAACAACAGGAGTCCAAAAAGGACAACTGTATTAAAATGGCTTAAGACAACTACAATAAGATGGCTTTGGACAACATCCGTCCATACAAAAACATGATAAAGGCCACATCTATATGATGGAAATACTCTTTCAGTAAAGTCAATGCATGTGCTCAAGTGAATAAAAAATATCACTATCATCGAAACTAGTCTAACATCTCATTCACCCAATTCAGCCATGCATCAAATTTAAATGATCAAATATCTATTAATTAATAACTCGAGATCCAAACACCCTCAAGGCATCAAAGACTTGATACTTGATTGGTCACTACGAAAGCGCGACTGCTTATCCAAAGCGTGACTGCTTATCCAGAGCGCTTTGGATAAGTGCTTTGGATAAGCTTTCCGGGTGAAAACTTGGCCAGTCCAGCAAGAAACAGAAGCACTCATTGTGGGGGAGCATCAGTCATGTTAACAGTGAGAACAAATACTAGGTAAACAACCTGATTTTGGACTGTTACGTGAATTGATTAGAATGCACATTATGCCAGATCATAAAAATTGGAAGATAAATGGCCCACCGGTAGTCCACTGCAATGATCTACACAAGACGTTATACTACTGGGGCGTATCCAGGGCACTTTTACAACTAGTATACGGTCTGTTCACGCAAACATTTATGACCAGTATACGGTCTAGTCACGCAAACTTTTACGACAAGTATACGGTTTTTTCACGCAAACTTTTACAACCAGTATACCAGCCTTTTCATGCAAACTCAATTAACCTACTAAACCCAAACCCTGATGTGATTTTTTCTAAACTAAAGTTTGATTTGAAAATCACCTGCAGAATTTCCTTTCGCCTGGGCTGGCTGAGAACAAGAAAAGGCACAAACAGCAAATAAATAAGTTGCCCAGCTCTTTTGTATCTGCAAACACCAGAGCCAATGGCTTGCCAGCTATGCTGGCTCAATTATTCACAGATCAAAAAGAAAATCGGTATACACAAATAAATCCTAGACTACGTTTTGTCACGATCATAATGAAATTATAATAGTAATGTATACTGTACCTATAATTATTAACATGAGACTTAACATCACGTTTTGTCACTATTATAACGATATTATAATTATAATGTAAATCGTAATAATAGCGATCAACATAAGACTTCGTACTACCTTCTGTCACTATGTTTGTGTCCTGCTAAGGATCAGGAAGAACGCTGTTAGTGATGCATCATTCAATAGACTTGTTTATATTCAGCTTCTGAGAAAAGGAACTCATCAAGATGCTGCCATGAAGATTGCTTTGTACATGTTTTATTGGAAGAAAATCTATGAGAATGTATAAGATTTTGCACAGCCAAAGTTTAGTACGCACTACAGCAGGAGAAATGGATGAAACGAATTGCTTTATTGCCAAGAAGAGAGCAATAATTTTGGGAAAATATTTATTTTGTTGACTAATATGATTGTTGAAGAAATATACACATCACATGCGTCACTTATGATGTCACGAAAATAGACAACAGAAAACACAAAACCTAATTTGCACCATGCGCATTTTTCATCACCTATGGTGTTTCTTCCCAAATTACACAAGGTTGATACAACATGGGTCGCAACACACAAACAGAATTAAAAAAATCTAGCCTTGCGCGTATTTTTTTTTTCTGTGTATCTGTCATCTACCATGAACAGCTGCCACTTTTGGTCGCTGATCAATGATTTCTGCGCAAAGTTTTGAATAGTAAAGACCCCTTTAACACTTAAAAGTACAATTGATCATGCGGCTAATAATGATTAGCAGAAGGTGAGACAGGCTTAATTTTTATACTGAATTGTTCCACTAACACTGCATGCCAGCAAACAAATAATTATTCCGAAGTGGCAGAAATGTGAATCAAAGTGGCCATGAGATTTCTACGACTTCCTTAACCCCAAGCGCCGAATATGCCAATTAATGTCATGCATTATAACAAAGTAATTTCTACTAATCAAAAAACGAAAAAGACCTGTCTACAACCAATCAGAAACAACTCATGTTACAGGTAACCTGCATGCTAATTAATGAGCTTCAAAAGTTTCATTCAAAAGTGTGTACAGACTGAGTATCAACAACACCTAATAAGTGAACAGTGATCAAAGTTGCATCAAACGCGAAGTTTGAACATGAGTGTATCTGTCGTAGCAGTCAGAAAGAGCGAAATAAGGTGCAGAGAATTTGTGCATACTCATATGCTTAACTCTTCTATATCTTGTGACAGAAGCCAGTTTAGAAGTTCAAATTTTATTTTCAGGCATTATTTGTGCATGTGCGGGTACCTAAAAAAGTTACAGGCAAGTAGGAGAATGTAACAAATTAGTGAGTTTTCCTGCTGTACCATCTTGAGAATAATTAAAAGCAATATACATACCACTCTAAAATGATATTTCACATGGTAGTAGATCATTGAAACACATGAATACTTGTTTTCACATGAGTAAAAAACCTTATGTCAATCTTCACCGTTCCTCTGAATCTCAATTTTGCTAATCAGTGACAAAACATAGGAGCCTTAGTTTTCTCAGGTCTATCGCTGCCCTTAGTACCTGAACATGTAATGGATTTGTTTAAACCTCATCATGACATAAGCAACATATTTCACCTTTCTTTCAGATTAAACACAAGTTTCTTCAAAAAGAGTAACATGGTAAGAAGGTGGGATAATTCCTATTTGTCTGACTGCATCATGCATAATTACCAGTCAGACACTAATTGGCAGCAAGCCAAATTTCTACATGATTTTGAAATCAGATAACTCTCGAACTATAACAGCTTTCATGAAATAAAAAGCTGTAATCACGTTTTTGAAACTCTATGACCATACCAGAAAGCATTTCAAACAGATACATTGTCCTAAGAACACTACAGGATTTGATCAGATGATTTTTAATGGATAAGTTAGGTTATGCAGAGTTACCTATCAAAAGCAAACTGGCCAAATTTCTCCATGGTTTTGAAATCAGATATCTCTGAAACTGTAACAGCTTTTCAGACAAAATAAAAAGCTCTAACTACATTTTTGAAAACTCTACTAACACACCACAA
Organism: Scolionema suvaense; assembly: GCA_027575255.1. Taxonomy (NCBI): domain Eukaryota; kingdom Metazoa; phylum Cnidaria; class Hydrozoa; order Limnomedusae; family Olindiidae; genus Scolionema; species Scolionema suvaense. Next base: position 8,720 of record JAOBRC010635119.1, read on the forward strand.
AGCATCTTAAATTAGTGCATAGCCTTCAGAACACCACAGGATTCGAGCAGATGATTTTTAATTGATAACTTGCCTTCTGCATAGCTTCAATGTGAGTTTCATCTGTAAGCATCTTCCGTGATTTGTGTACCAAAACCACAATTTTTAGTTAGAACAGAGATTTTTTTACCTTTGTACTAAGGTTTCAATACTAGGTCAAAATCAGAGTTTACATTTGTAAGTAACTTTATTATATAACAATTTTATTACATAATATAACTTTGACCAAACATAGAACCTTCGTCCCAGGGTATGTCCATCTAAGAAAAACATGTATTTTAAGTAAAGCCATTTCTTCTACTTAGGACATTCAATCGTCCCATATCCTTCATACAAGCTCATAATTATCTTTGAGGGTTTTTTTAAAACCATTTGACCTTGACAGCACTAGGTACTAAGCTCAGGTCAGCATCGACTGAGTTTAGAACTTTTCTCTTAGGCATAACATATGATCTTCAACACTGTAAGAACTACAATTGTAATGATGTAATGAACAGGTTTTAAAATAGCTTTGAAATGCTAAAAATGGTCAATCTATGACATGAATTACTTTCTTTTGATTTCAGATTTTCACCTTAAAATTAAATTTCAGACAAATTCACTAAGCGGATACCTTATTCGGAGAAACTTTTACAAGGGAATCTTTCGCGAATTTGGCGGGTTTGGGCCTTTATCGAAAAAGTTGATATCGCAATTATTTTTCCAGAACACAATGTCGCAAAAGCTGAGCCAATCCGATCTTCGCTTTCTTTGGATCTTCATAGCATCAATAATTCAATATAGTATATAGAGCTGCTCGAACTGTGTCTCGAGAGGTAGATTCAGGACCCCAATTTTTGGATGAACATGTCAAAGAGTCGTTTCTTCAACTTTTCTGTCATTAAAAGGTAAACCACTCGCAACTCCCATAAGCTCATCTTGCAAAATTGCAATATTTTTGCTCTGTGTGCTTGCTCACATCATGAATTTTTGCGATCTACCGATTCACAATTGCAAAAGTTATATTAATACTAAGATTTTGACCTCCTGAAAGTTTCTCTCATGAAAGCTTCCCCCAATAAAATGTTTCAGAAAGTTACGATAGACAAACAGACAGGTCTCATCATATACAACTCTTTAGACGAAAGCAGGAGTCCAACAAAATGAATGCAATAGTAATTAACAACCATTTCAAAGTTCCAAACCGAGAATCATGGCTGAGAGAACCCAATTCTGTTGGACAAACATGCACATTGTCAGCCAGCTAATACAAACCTTTTCAAGACTACGAGAGATGAAAATCAAGATAAAGCAAGACCAACAAGGAAGTCGATAACACTAGCTGTATTACACAACTCATGACAACATTGATAAAAGCAGCACAGAAAACTCAAGAGAAAACCTGCCCATCAGTCAGAAGTGATTTCACAATTCCTGCCAGACGATTTTTCATCACAGTAAATCTTAACTTCAATCTTCAGCGTCGTATAGCGACCTTTCATCTCAATCAGATGTATGGTAGCCTGCGAAGCATTAGGTGAAGGGAGTGTACAGATACTTCGATCTAAGATATCGATCAGATCATCGTGGCTGCCTACATCTCTATCATATGCTGTAGCCATAATATTCACTTCACTCTATGAAATGAAACCAGAAAACACAAAGTTAGCCTTGCATGAAATTACCAAGGAAGGGTGACTCCGCATCCAGGATAATGGGCTCGGCAAAGAGATTTGCCTAAAGATCAACATTCTATCAACACATAACGTAACTGAAAAATATCTTGGAAATTTTGAAAGATCTCTCAGCCTAGCACTCTACTAGCAATATGTAGCATTTGCTTGCAATTTTCCACTATGTTGATGACAAGGAAAATACAGTGTCTAAACTCCATGAACTAAGCTCAGATTCAAAGGCTCTATCCAATCTCTATATCCTTAGGTGTAGTACCAAGGCTAAAACAAGTCACATAATTAGTGGACTCCCGCAAACTTAATTGAGAATCTCTGCATTAGATACAAGAACAGAATAGCA
>JAOBRC010635230.1:0-10771 GCA_027575255.1 Scolionema suvaense
GCGAGTTTCATAAGTCGCTTCGCTCAGCTGCTTGTGTTTTTGGCGTAGATTTTAGTAAAATATTTTGGTGGAAGCGATTTGGTAAGTCTAGGGGGGGGGGGAAGTCCAAATTTTTGGAATCTCAGTTTAAGGGGAGTCAATTTTCCAAGGGGGAGTCGAAGCATTTGCTGTAATAACCAATTATATGGCAATTTTTAAGGGTGACCCAACATGTTATCTCAAAATTTTCTGCCTGTGGCAGGCCAGTGTTACATTTGCAAGTCTATGGGTGTTTATAATTAACTTCACCAAAAGAACAAGGCTTTGTCCATTAATATAGTTGTAACATGAGCATGCATAGCACAATTATGCTATTGTTCGCTCTTAAGGGGCAGGGGGTGGGGGGTGGTCAACACACACAAAGTCAGTGGAGGGTAACTTCATCTTGGAGATGGGGTAAAAATTTCAAGGGGGGGGGGTTAGTGCCCACTATGACTTCTTGAAAAATGAATTCAAATATCTTTAGCTGTTTTGTTTTGGTAAATCGTTTATTTGCATGGAAATTTGGATGGCTAAAATTTAAAAGGGGATGGTGAGACCCCTTTGCAATTTCCACTTGAGCGAATGTTGTGGCGAAGCGAAGCTTTAGCCGCAGTGAAAAATTCCGCTTCAAGAAAGTTGAGTGGGATGCAACTATTTTTTCGCCGAGACGAACACGTGCAGCGCACAGATCAATTACTGCGCATGCGTCAAAGCGAAAAAATTCGCTTCGCCACTCATTTCGCTGCAACTTTCGCTCAGGTGGAAATCCACCTTTATGGAATGTGATGATCCACCTATCCTGGGACTCATACACAAATTCATACTCATGTACATATTTTTTATGTGAACCATTTGAGGGAATGCTTCAACTCTAGTTAAAATGTAAGCCTCAGTTGGTCATTGTTGGTTCCTACATAGATGAGATTTACTGATAGCATCTATTATAACCAAGGATTAGGATGTTCTTTCATTTTGATTCTTCAAACAAAGCCTGATTTTTTGTAGCACTTTTTGCAAACACAAGAGAAAGACTCTTACTGAGCTTGTTTCTACTAAGAAAAAGGTGAAGGGGAGTCAACAAAGAGCTTAGTGGTGTGTAGCCTTCGTTCAAGACCTTTACAATTTCAAGCATCATATGGGGTCTTTGCACCAGCGAGTAATTTGCCCCCCAGCAATTTTTTATAATGCGTATAAATTATACTTGCGTGCAAATTACGAGAACCTACTCAACGCATTCTGTACGCATACCTGTTTCCAATTCACTGCCCGTCCAATAAATCATGCAAACGCATGCTGACATATCATGTGCATAGCTACTTAACAATAGAGCATGGAAGAGAAGCTGGACAGCAAATCGAGCTCTGGTGCAAAAACCCTAAATGAAGCATGGAGTTTGGGTCTTGTACGAAGGCTAAGTGGCGTGTTTCGTATTGGATGTAAAGAGTAAATGAAAAATGCTTGGATAGAACAGTGCTATGCAATATAATTATGGTTGAAGCAGCCTTGGCCTTACATCGAAACTTAATGTATCCTTTCTGGCTAGCCTATTTCAAAGATTTGTTGCTTGTCCACAAATCAATTACTTACTGTACATTCTCGACATCTCTTTGAGAACTACTCATGTTGCGTTTTTTAGGCAGGGGCTTTTTCAAAGGGGAGGCTTAATAGTAAAACTCTAACACCTGAAGTTCGAAATACCAAAAAGTGGTTGTGTTACAGCATCTATTTCAACGTTTTGGCTAATCTTCTTGGTTTTCTTTATGTAAAATTGAAGTAGAATGATTGAATGTCTCTCTCTTCAAGCCAGAACGAAACAGTCTCATTTCCATCAAACAAGTGTGAATTTTTTTATTTGGGGGGGGGGGGGGGAGGGGCAGTTGTGCTTCTTGCAGACAGAAACTCAAGTTAGAGCTACATGGCATTACGCTTAGCCTGGAATCGATTTAGTCCCCATGAGGGCTTGTTCGGGGGGATCCTCATCCCAACTGTATGGGGCTGCAGCATATTTCAGACCTCCGATACTATGAATACCCAAGACTAGATATCGTGCAGGACTCTGCCCAGGGTTGCGTATCACTTGGAAGTGCATGTCCCATGTCGCATGCCGCATGTGCATTTAGGTTAGGTTGGCGATTGGCTCAGTTCATCCAGTATGACAGATTTGGTTCAGATTTTCTTCTATCATGCGTCGCCGTACCTGCCTGCGCTTGCTTTTTAAATTAAGTAGGTTTCAGGTGATGTTCTGTGAGCCTTGTTATGAGAAGTCTTCATTAAGCTATTAAGTAAATCTCTTGTATGCATTCAGATTATTTTGATCTTATCTGGATGTTGTTGAGAGACAGTGCTGGTGTTTTACTGGGTGTTTGATCTAATATTATGGTTCTGTTGGAAAGCTACTAGCAGGCATGCATGGAGAAGTGTATGACCGACACGAAGCATGCAATGACTTAAAAAAGGGTGCAATTTTATGATGCTAGCTAGTCGTTGTATGGCTGTAGTAAGGTTGGGGCAGAGAACCAATGGAGGTGTACATTTGAAATTGTTGTTTGTATTTCGAAAATTAAAGATATTAGTTTCAATGTGGTTCTCTAGAGAGTTTTTTACTGACATACGTTCAGCTAATCGCGCACTATTAAATTGTAATAATCATGTTAACCTTTTATAACGTGAGGTTTTGATGCATACTGCCCATGTGCCTCCAATGCCTTTTTGCTGCCATAGGAAGGAAAACAGCTCTACAAATTTGTTACCAGCGTTTTAGCTTCCATTTTCGTGTTGTACGTACTGCCAGCATTCCAGAGCATCCTTCATGTCGCTGTAGCAAGAGCTTGCGATGGTATGAATGGAAAAACAAAACTGAGCAAAAATTGCAGTAATTGAAAAACACAAGAGGCATACATTTTTAGACTGTCACTTTTCTGGACCCTTGCCTTCTGCAATTGGTCAAAGATTCTTCGTGCTATGCTTTTGACAAACATTCAAAGCTTTCCAGCCTTAGTGCGAGCCTGTTGCAGTGATTGAAAAACGTAATCATTCGTGCCACTGGTGGTAAAAGGAAAAGTGAGGTGGCTGTGGGATGATTTTGAGTACTTTTTCTCAATGATTCTGTGAGAAGTGGAATAACCCGAATCTAACGAAAACAGGCTAAAATGCGCGACAAGACCAGAGTAAATTGGAACGACAGTTTAAACATTGATGGCAGGTGTGAAATCCTCAGCAAAATGATTTTAGTTAAGATGTGGCGCGGTAATAGGGCAGTATACTCTAAATTGTCGTGTGCGATATGATGATATTTGATCCTCAGGTTAAAAATGAATCAGACTGACTAAGTGAGCATGGAGTCGGTGGGGGCGAGGGAGGCGAGGGGGATTTATGCTATGCATGCTGTCGTTGCTATATCGATTGCTGTCTTGGAAGTATAGGACTTGTTCAGGTTTGCAGTTCAATTTTAGAAGCTTGCTCTTGTTATGGCAAAAATGAATTTTGCTTTAGGTGATTCTCTCAATTTGCAATATGCACTCTCAGATGCGGTTAGTAGGGCTTCAAATAATTATTTTAAACCTGTCAGGCACGATGTCCGGCAATTTTGCATTTTCCATCGGACATTTATAATTTCCAGCTGGTCACTGTGTTTTGCTACGGCATGCAATGACCCACATGCACAGCTTGAGAAGCCATACAACTTGTGATGTTTCATGATAGAATGTTGATTTTTCCGATGCATTCTGCGAAATACACGCTTCAATTTTTCAATGCATAAGGACTGCTATTAGTTGTGATCGCTGGCATTTGCTGACTTCTGGGCAGTGTTGAACAAAATAAGTGAGTTGCCTTTACACAATTTAAGATCATGAGTACTATGTAAAGATATCTATTATACCATTGATATGGTGCATTGCTGATAGAATTATGCACAAATTACTACTCATCATTGAGTGAAATACTGCAAGACTTCATGACTGACTCAAGGCATGTTTCTGTCAGTCACACAAGTAACCTGCTGGACATTGTCCGATGACCGACCATTATTTGAAGCCCTGAGTCAATGTCAGATGGTTTATCTCGCTCCTACTGCCACTTTTGCATGTCGTGTAACAAAGAATTTTGTGGCAATACATTTTAATTAAGCCCGTTTTGGGGGACTTTTCATAGTTTTTTTTTTTTTGTACTGAATGTGATAGCGTAAGTTTCATCTCCCGTTTATGAGTTGATTTTGCGTAATATGCATTTTGGGAGATTTTTTCCCACTCTTGAACCCAAAACGCTCCCCAAATCCCCACAATATTATTGTTGGTATTTTGGGAGCGTTTTGGGTGCAAAAGTGGGAAAACTCTCCCAAAATGTTAACTCACCTTTCTCTTGGATCTCTTACTTTACCTGAAGTATACCTTCCGAAATCACCATTTACATTTTATTATACTCATAAGGAACTAGTTGGAAAGGCACATAAGTTTTGTGAGCAATGGACAATGCTAAGTCATGTTGCAGATGGCAATATGTGACAAGGACGATTTTTCTCAAAAATGAAGCCAAATAGATGAAATCTCAAAATGCATGCCTTACTAAACTTTCAACTGAGGCACTTCAAGTGACTCGCAAAGCCCCAGTTTAAAGTCTATTGCCTTCCTAAAAGATTACTTGAAAGTGCTGTATCAGTTTCATGCCCTAACAGGTACTTGAAAGGTACTTTCGGAAGGGTGGCAGAAAATATCTCCTTCTGGTGATCTTAACCCTGATGCTATTACTGATGCTATTGATGCCATTGTGAACAGTTGCATGACTGTAACAAACAGAGAAACAGTCAGTACTATGAACTCTATTTATTTACTGTTTATCATTTATCTTTTTCTTTGTTTTATTTAAGTGTAATACCATAATGTTTCAATTAAGTGCCCTCTTCTTTTAAAAGCCCCCTCAAATGAAGCCCTTCCCCTTTTTCTGAACATGTTTGAAGAAACACCCCCTTCTAGAGAGGCGATAATTAGAGGTACATTAACTAACACATGTAAAACTACCACTACTCCATCATTATGTCAGTTTAGTGGGTGTTATTTTGTATAAGAATGTGTTAACAGATGTGTAAAGAATGTGTAATGATGATGTTGAAGATGATATTGAAATGTAATCTAGTGCACATTTCATCGATTTATGTATAAAGTTCAAACTTCAGAAAAAAAGGAGAAGTTCACAAAAATTTAATGGACGCCTCCCTCTTTTAAACACCCTCTTGAATTGACTCGCCCTTAAAAATTCCAAAAATTTAATGAACAACCCGGGTGTTTATTTGAAGCATTATGGTGCTTGTTCAGTTGTGTCTCTAATATTAATGTTTGTTGACATGTTACTTTGTCGGAGCATGTGTTTCACTGAAACATATGTAGTTGTTTTGGACAATGCAATTCAGAATATGAATCCCTCTCGCCGTCAAATACATACATTGTGTGCTCCCCTTACTGATACAGTTTGGGGCTGTGACAAACAGTAATACCATTTTTGGCCTCACATGTAGTGCTACCTAGCAATACCCAGTAAATATTATGTGTTGACTCGATAGTTGTGTGCAAACGAAAGCCCATTGCGATTTATAGCACAGTTCAATGTGGTTGTTTATGATATTGTTGTGACATGGGCTTTGGATGTGTTTGAACGCAGATGTCACTTCTTTTGTTGTCATGCGGCATACTGCAGAGGTCGTGCATCCAAATGAGTTCAACTTCAAATACTTTGTAAGTTCTGGCAGTGACCTTTACGGTTGACGTCATCACTCCAGATATATGTCCTCATGCATTATGTAAACTTATTGTCAGTGACATCTGTGTGAATGGCCTTGATATTGAATGTTTGGTAAGTAGTTATTTTGAATCTGCATTATATCCTGATTTGCTGTAATTGTTCTATAAACTGTTATAGGACTGGTTTCCCCAGGATCATGTCCTTAGGAGACTTGTCCCGAATTAAATTAGTCACATGTAAGTGAAAATCCTGAGTTACGAAGCATTCATTCCTACATCTGTTATTGATTTTCTGGATCAACCGTGCATGTCTCGTTCTTGGGTCTAACTCGCTGTAAAGTTTTCCTCTGGATATGAGGCCGCGTTGCATGTGTTGTGAACCATGTTCAGCCTACTAAGTCAAGTGAATTTGGTGCAGCTTACTATGCTCAACATGACGCTCTAGAAAAATTAGTCAAGGTGATATAATCCCACATCACATTAGTTCAAGTGTTAAGGTTGTATGGGATATAGGTAAACTGTTATAATTAGTGTCCTGCAAGTATGAGTTTTGAGAAGTTTAGTTTGCTTTGGTAGGGTCTGAGCCAAAACAGTTGGATTTGCTTAGAGGGAGGGACGGAGAAGGTGGCTTTTTTGGTTAGTAATGTTAAGTAAAGATGAAAAGATTGCGTGGGCATGTGTCTGGCTTGCCGGATGCTCAGCAGTGAACTGATCCCTACTAAGTGTCTGGCGGTTACTTCGGGTGCTTTCTCCTTGACTTACCTTCGAACACCATTTTGCCTCCTTTGTTTTTTTCTTGGTAAAGTTCGAGTTTAGCTGAGGAACATTAAAAGCTTGTCTGAGGGGCTAGTCACAAGTCTGTTTGTTGTCAAGGGCACGTTTTCTGCAAACTTCTGGACAAGGTTGGCAAATCTATATGATTTGATACAGAAGGAGCATTTTTCAGACGATTTTGGAGAGGGGCAAGGTCCAGAAACCTGACTCATTTTCATTCTAGATTAGGGTGTGTCACGTAAGTTAGAATATCTCAGAATCACGTGCTGCTGGTTCAATTGAAATAGTTATTCGTATTTTGATGTCCGTGAGTAATTTTTTTATACTCCAGGGAGCCAGGGTCCCGGCATAGCTAGATGGAATTGTGGAATTATTTTCTATATCAACTTCTTCTCCCTACTATGATAGTATCTCTAATTTAGGTGACATAACTACAAAATGGGACTCCTTGCTTTTTTAATGATTTTGCATCGGTCAGGTGGGGTTAGTAAAAACCGGGTTTGGCTGAGAAATTCTGAGAACAATTACCGGCTATTAACTATAGGTGTATAGTATGGAAACCACTGGCGATTAGAATCTCAAGCCTTCCTGTTGTCTGTATCGCTTTCTGGTTTATTACCTTCTAGTGGTTGGTTTCCTTTGCATAGTAGTGCGTAATATTTCATGTGGGAGATGTACTTCTCTAGTTGGTATAGAGTTTTTCTGTAGGCATTGTACCTAACATACACTTCCACGTTTTTCATTGTCACCTCAAACTAATATGTCAGAAGTTGTCTCTGTTGTGCGGGATGTTTTGCTTGTGCTTTCCGCAAATGTCGAAATGCTACAAACAATCTTCTATTTTAGTGTTGAATTTTCCTTCACCCATGAGGGATGACTTTGTCACCTCTGTTTTTGAATTAAAAATTGCAATGGATTGGTTTCTGGTAGCCGTAGTCTTTTGTGTTACATTTTCTTTGGGTTGCAACCAGGCTTTTTAATATTTTGAATTTGGTTTTATTTTTCACTAGCCTGTTCAAAAACTCCTCCAAGAAATTTGCCTTCTCTCATTGGCCACATTGTCCTTTCTGCTATTTCAGAAGATATGTGATAATGGTGCGCTTGAATTGAACACCTGATTTGGGTTTGTCAGGTTACTAATCAAGAATTTTCCAGCGCGTTACAACTGTGTACTTTACGCTCACATAGTTATTGAACCAATGTAATAGACCATGCAATCAGGCAGGTGAGTGCATATTGCTGATCTTGGAGCAGGCTAGAATATATCTGAAAAAGAGGCCTCTCTACCTAATCGAAAAAAGTAATTCCAACATTATCAAGTCCCTCTGTTTTATAGACACCTGTTGTCCTATGTTGAATTGCTAATGCTTCACCAACAAATTCCTTCGTTTAGTGCCTTGTTTTTTGGGTTGTAACCAATTGAATCAACCTTGGCAACTTTTAATGCTTTATATTCTGGGTTCTGTCCACCTGGTACGTGACTTCCAGTGACGAATGCCAAAGCTCAGTTGAATTGAATTTGATTTGTTAGCACTTTAAGGATACTGTTAACCCTCGGAGAGCATTTTTTTCTTGAGCCTGTTATTCACTTCAGACAAGGCTCTATGACATCACATAGAGATAAATAGATACACATTGTACACCTGGTTTATTTCCTATGATTTCACACTAATATAGCCACCTGCTCCCGATAAACAAAGGAAACCGTTGGAAAACTAACCATACTTCTTTGCAGAGCTCTAAGTCCCCCCATGTTTAATATTTTCTCACAGGACGTATCTCATACTAACCGTCGAAGATGTAGCTTCAAAAATAGTATCAGCAATTTTCAAGATTTTCTTCCGTTCTTGAGCTATGGGCCTTCCTGAAATTCCTGACTTTTTTCAGGAGTTTTGAAAATTTCGCCTTAAATCGCTTATAACTTTTGATCAATGCAATTATAGAGAAAGCGCTGACACCGTTTTGTAGGCCCTGTTCTGACCTTTCGAACCATGGACCATTTATCCTGGGAAACATAACTCGTGGGGACTTAGAGCTTGCAGAAAATCAAAAATATCACTTTTTCCCAGTTTTGTTTACTGCTTCGGAGCAGCTGGTATGCAGGTTGCGTCTTACTTTTGGCTCTCTCAAAAGCTTGCCACCTGATCGCAGAAAAACATGCAAAAGAAGCAAATTTTGGAAAATTCACTGGTTAGCTATAATGCACAGCTGAGTTCAAACGGCAGGAATGTTTTCCGAGGGTTAGCAGTATCCTTAAAGCTACCTGCCTGGTAGCCTGGATACTTATCAATCAGAAATAAGCCGTAAATGCCAGTTGCACTGTGATTCATTCTATCTGTGCGAAGTGAGATACCTTGTCAGATAAAATGGACAAATTTTTGACCGAAAGGCGAAGTTTTGTCCAGTGGATAGTTTCAGCCTAGTTTTTTAACATTTCCTGTGGCAAAGTTGGACAAAATTGACGAAATTTTAATCAGCTGGAAAAAGTTTCGCTGGACAAAGTTTGGCTCAATAGGTATCTGGGTACTACTTATTATTTTTTCCCAGCTTTTAAATTGCTATGTGTGTCATTTGAGAGACCTGCTTGTCTGAGTGCTGAAATCTTTTCACAACGTTTTGTGTTGATTCATTGATGTACTGCATCTTTGTTATGAACGAATTCCAATTGGAATCTGCAAAAGAAAATGAATGCTTACATGGAACGGAAATGGATGGGATTACAGTATAGTCGCAACAAATGAATAGAGAGTAGAAAACTGTATGTACGTAAAATCATTTTTAAATACTGCATGAAAATGACCACCCACAGATGCATCAGGATATATCGCGGCTTCTTTTTGGTCCCACCGCAGGACCTATTTCAGAGAGAAAAGCATCAAAATATCAAATGTTGCCCTTCCTAAAATACCTCAAAAGTGCCCTGTTCGATTAGATAAAGGTCATTTTATTCACATTCAGGAGATAATCTGACACAAATCTGCCCTTTCCTCCTCTGCCGGACACTCCCCTCTGCTTTATGAATAGGCTCTGCACCCCTCCCCTCACTTGTCATAAGCAGCAGATCCCACACCACTTGCCTTGCCGCCACCAGCGAACTAAGTTAGGTCCCCCTGGGATCAAAATATTTTTCGACACGTCACCCATGTACGTACCTTTTCAGCAACTGGCATGAAGCGTTAGCATTTTCAAAAACAATTTTCAGATGGTTAAAAGTAACTGCTTACGAAGGAGTACACTCAAAGATAAATAGTCATGTACGAAATTTTCGGTGGTTTGTTGGTACCATCATTATCTGCTTATGGGGACAATGTACTCTACCTGATTATGACGATTAGCTATAAAGTAGGGAAAATTTTATGTATCACTTATTATTTATGTTTGGGTATACTCTGCAGTAAAGTTACTTTTTATAATATGTCATTATGTCAGATGTCATTGAAGAATCTTGAGATTGCTGAAGATCTGCAATGTTTTATGTTTTCATATCTAGCCCCTCCTGTATCAATCTACTGCAGATGTGTAAGATTTTGTCAACAACCTAGCAGCATCTAGTATACCATGCTCTTTTCTCTGCCATGTGCTAATTGCAATTAATATAGAAATAATATCAAAATTGACTGGTGCAATGTTGAGTTTATTAGAAAGAACATAACTTCAGGGAAGAAATTTCCGCAGATTTCGCTGGTTTTGGGTAGAGCCGCAAAATTAAATTCCTTTTTTACCTCCAACAAAGCTGAACGTCGAAAATTGATTCACGCGAATTTTATTACTATGAAACTGCAGAAATAAATTTCACAAAAAAATTAGTGAAATTCCGAAAACCTTGGAAGTAATGTATTTTTTATCAATTATGTTTGAAATGAGCTCGACTGTCTCCTATCATGATAAAAGTTTAGAACGCTAAAGTGTTATTTTTATCTGGAAGTAACTTCCCAAAAGTTAGTAAAAAGTGTTTAGCCGCGAAATTTATTCCCACAAAATTCTTTGTTTAGCATCGACTGCGAAAATTATTTCCCGCGAAATGTCCATAAAATTTAACGACAAAAGTTAATTCCCGTGAAAATTTCTTCCCTAGGTTATTGAAAAGAGAATCGTTCCTCCCTAGAATATATATTCAGCCGGTTCCTGCCTGTTTTAGACCACCTATTGTACCTAAACTTTCTATGGTCAGGCATTTATCCAAGCACTTTCTGCTACTACCGTTTTTGGTTTAAAGATTGAGTTTTTCAGATGGAGGTGATGCC
>JAOBRC010635341.1:0-17886 GCA_027575255.1 Scolionema suvaense
TCATATAGAGTGCTGCCTAGGTTGTGCAAAGCGTAACCGGGGTAGCTTGTTGATATCATGGTCATAGCAGGGTTCAGCGACAAGCGAAGGCCTTTGGGTACCTGGTTTGTGGGCTAAAGGTTAAAGAGTAACCGTTGCTTCCAATGTGGAAGACAAAGATGAATGTCCAGAATAGACACCAGTAAGCCGGTCAATATGACCGCTACTGGTGGTGAGCTTATTTACAAGCGTGCAATCCAGCCATTCCATGCCTAAAATAATTACCAATTTTATCATGCTCCCACTCTGCAATGGCTACACAGTCTTTCCTCACTCAGCCAATGCCGCTATATTTCCATTGTGGGGACATGTGCACATGGTGCCCCCTCTATTGGGGACCTGTCAAAGGAACTGACTGAAATCATACTCTAAATCCAACTGAGCAAGGACCGTCAAAATACTAGAAGAGATAACAAAGACATCAAAAATCAATAAATGGGTGTTCGAAATAACAGGGAGGGGGGGTAGTGATTCCAAAAACAGTAAAATAGATTTTTCAAGATTCTGGTTACCTGTAATCCTACTGGGCCCATGAATTTAAGCATTCATAGGAAAAGAAGATGTGTACAATGTTGGATGGACACAAGCTGTTCTCAGTTATTCACAAATCTCTGCTATGGAAAATGATCTAATTAAACAAGGGTGAAGCTAAGGATTGGGATGTCTCAAAATTGGCCAATATCGATTAATGCTTCCCCCCACACACACACATCAGAGAAAATGAATAATGAATTTGTCACCCACACACACTGCCTCCATTTAGTGAGAGATTTAGAGCAGCATTAGGTCTGGCTGGGAACATCTATGTAAAAACAAATGAAACAGAGAAGCCCAAATTCTAAGTCATGAACCAAATCTCCGTCTTTTCACCCACAAACCCAATCATGTGTGACTACATAGCTTTCTCAAAACAGTCCAACCACAACAAAAGATTCTTGTCTATATTCCTCTTCACAGAGAACAAGCCACTTTTCAAAAGTCCCGCAAGGAAACTGCAATGCCTCATTTTCAAGCAAGACCTCTTGTGCAAGGAACTGCAATTAGAATCAGGGATAATATAGCCAGACAAGAAGTGCCAGACATAAGAATCAACCTGGTTTACACATTAAAACGACTATTCATATGAGCAACTATCACCAGAAAAATGTTTCCGCAGATTATGCTAACAAAAATCACATAAAACCATGTTACATTTGTTCAGTACAATTCTATACAGAATAGAGGAATGAATAACTAGTCACTCACAAGCCCTATGACTATAACGCCAGTACAACTTTTACTAAAGGGGTTTGCTCACTGTTCAACTAAGAACTTCTTCGGCTGGAAACTGAATTCATACCCAAAGAGTGAACTCAACTTTGCTCAAAATTTGCTTGGAGATTCTACAGAGAATAATTTGAAGTCAATCAAAGCCCTCTTTTTATTGTTTTATTGCAATTTTATGTTGCTTTGTGAAAAAAAAGTATGTTGCTTTGTGAAAAAAAAGTATATACAACATTAAAAAAAAAACGAACAAAATTTATATATCCGGGTGGGTGGAGTCCCAAGTCATATAGGCGTAGGCCTTCTCTTGTGGACCCAGTCTCAGCCCTTTTATGGTTTTACGTAGATATTTTAGCACGGCTGATCTGGAGAATATATAATAATAATTTCTCTTAGTCGTAAACTGACCAACAACATCTTAAAACGAGGCTATCAAAGGAGGAATAGAGCAAAAAAAATTGGGGAATCATTTCACTTTCTTTATAAAAAGACTGTCTACGACAGAAAAAAAATCATTACACATCAATGTGATGAGCTCAATGGTCAAAAGCAACAATCTGTCAGCTAGATCTCCGAATCTAAAGGATTTCTCCAGATTACCGAAATTTCCATTCCACAGTTAATTAATTAGAATCTTGATTAAACCCGTTACAAAGTCCGCATTATTAACAAAATCCTTGACAGTGAGAACATTTTAAGAAGAGGCCATGAATTTGCTTGGTGCAGAACGCAGCATGAACATAAATAAAAAAAAAATTGGACAGTTTTTAAGATCTATGTATCACAGACAGTCCCTTAAGTGTGGTGTTTCCTTGACATCCGGTGCTAGTACTCAAACACACATGCAACCCAATTATGTTGACCCAGCATCTTGCAAAAACAGGCAACTCAACCTTGTCAACATAACCAAAGGAAGAGCAAGGTAATCACATGTTGAGATACAGTATGATATACAATAGGAACCATTCCAATTACCATGTAAGTGCCAGCAGCATGCACTAGAATGTCAGAAGCTTGATTCTCTTTCAGAAAGGAAAAAATAATTCAAAAATCTACATAACAAGCCGCTGACTTGGCGGACTCCCGCAAATTTAATCATGAATCATTGTTAGGCCTACCATAAATAAAAATAATGAATTACAACAGATAGCTAACAACAACGGAAAGATAATTAGCAAAACTCCTAGATGTCTACAGAAGTTCAGAGAAAGACAGCTGAAAAATAATTATTTTCAACTTTTCTCAAATGTGACGCATGGTACATATCATACTATTTATTTCTCTGATGAAGCAACACATCTGGCTCTCCCTAATACCGTTAAGTTTTTCTAAAACTTGCTCCGGACACCCCCCCCCCCCTGCCGCCGCCAAAAACAAAGCTGGCTTAAAATTGCAAAAAATTGAGACAGGTCTGCTGTTTACCTTCACAGAACCCAATTTATCAGTGTCCATTGTAGCTAACTGTCATGCGTATAGCTTCCTTACTTCAAGAGATATGCAACTTTAGTCACAGTTGATTGGCCAATCATGCAAGTTCTCTACCACGAATTATAATGAGAAAAAACTACTTATTGGAAGATGCCAGGCTGTAAGAAAACAATACACTCCGAAATTCTAATCTTGTTTTAATAGAAGTGCTATGCTTTGCCTTTACAACATCGGTTGGCCTGACCTGTCACATTTACGGAAAGAAAATGGACCAGATTTTTGATAAAAATGCCGATGTCAGGAAAATTTATGCTGACTTAGCATTTGAAATAATCGTCTCTTTAACAAACCACAAGCTGGTAGCAGCGTGGATGCAAAATTAGGTCCACACAGAATAGGGTTACAATAGGCTATTTTCTTAATACCAATTTCAAGTGGGACCATGGGGCTGACTTTCACCAGAACGAGGCTATGAGTTTTGGAAAATTCTGCAGCTGTCCGAACGTGCTGTGCTGCATGCCCGTCCTCATTGAAATTTGCTTTTGTTATGACTGGCTCAGAGTCAAAATATTGACTCTACTCAACGACTCCTGATGATAATTGCTTTCTCTCGCCATGAAACCTATCTGTAAGACTGACTTGGGCTGCCTCTAGCTAACAAAGGGCCTATCAGCTTATTTGAAGGTATCTTACTGTCCGAGTGATCTTGGACTGTAATGCAGCTATACTTTGAATGAAGCTATTCAAAGGTCTTTTTCAAGATCAAACATGACAGAAAGTTCTCATGCTTTGCTCAGGGTATAGCCCTCAAATTTTTTGGAAACAACGAAAGTTCGAACGTTCTCAGATAATCCCACGAAGTTTTCGAAAAATGCTTACGAACGTTATGAACTATATTTTCTAAACATATACTTCTCGAACTCGTGTTGTTTCACTCTATTTTCTCTTTTCACTCAAGCCAAAAATTTACTTTACTGTTTGTAATCATTTTCATTTGCGCGAAAGATCTTATAGATATTTGTATTGAGAACCAGTGACGATTGCACTGAAATGGAAATGACGAAGGACTAAAGGGGAAGCGCAGCTGCCGACCTAGAAGTTGGCCTGTAGACCTTAGAAAAATGTGAATTCGTTTGTATAAAAATGCAGAAATAAAAATACAGAAATGCCCGTGCATATTTTTATTTGCGTGGCTGCAAAGCAGCCGTTTGGTGAAGTGTTTGCAGAAGCACTTCTTTATCACAATCTTGTCAGGTCATAATGCGGTTGAAGCCAGTCCTTGCCTATGTGCGCTGTATGACACACCAGTGTATTCTTGAAGCTGTTGATTTAACAAATACCTTAAGGGGATTTTTTTGCATGGATTAATTTTTGCGGGTTTTGCGAATTTTTGGCTAAATTCGCAAAATTAGATACACGAAAAATTTATCAAAATGATGTCATAAGCTGACCAAAGCAAATACAACTAATTTTTCAATTGTTAATCGATAACAATTAGCTCGGACTCATTCTATCTCTATGTGTGCATGTCAATAAACTCCTCTGTTTCTTTCCTTGATGCTCATTCGCTAAATTACTTCCACACAATTTCCCTGCAAATCTCTGATTCGTAAAAATAAATCCACGCAAAACGCCCAAAAAATAGGACTCGCGAAAATAAGTCCACGCAAAAATTTATCCCCTTAAGGTAGCTTTGGAAACAAAAGTTTGATTCTTTAGACAATGAACTGAAATCCGATATTTCAATTCTTCCTGTTCCATGATTGAACATCTGACTCTCCTCATGCAATTGTGTAGGTAGGTTAGGTAAAGGAAATGAACTCCATTTCTTTCGTATTGATTTCCATCCAACAACTTCAAGTACCTGAAAATCTTCCTGCGAATCTTTCTTTGCGTTCAAATTGACTTAGCCACAACGCTGTACAACAAAAATTCCTTTCACCTGTACATGCACATCCTATTCCTGCCAGGCAACTTTCCACAATGTCCGAGGAAGTCAACACTCATAGCCTCGTTCTCATGCAGATGTCGCTCCACGGTTTCGAATGAAATTGGTATTAAGAAAATGACCTATTGCAATTCAGGAGCTCATTCAGCTTAGCAGATGCATTTCTCCAAATAAGTTTTTACACCAGTCTTCTGAATGATGTGCAGTAGACGCATATGAAAACCAGGCAAATACTGATATATCAAATTTAAGTGAAAGTGCCAGTTAGAATCTTACTAGTATCTTCAGACCCAGACACAAAGGTCAAATGTCAGTCAGAAACGGGTGTCAGGTGGCTTGCTATGCTCAGACAATACTTTGATGGGAACTGGGTTGACTGTCCAACTTGGGTTACATTACGGGGAATTGAAATACAATGCCTGTCTGTCTGTGCCTGGGACCCAGACAAGACTGGCTTTTTTATGATAATAATATGACCAGAATCAGCATACCACATGTGGAAATCGTGTGGAGCAGCACATTGAACAGTGACTGAAGGGCACAGGGTGTCATGAGCAGCAAATAGATCAGTGCATGAAGGGCACAGGGTGTCATGAGCAAGCGTAGAACTGTGAACGAAGGGCACAGAGTGTCAAGACCAAGTATCAAGCTGATTCTTTGAGGCATGTCCTGAAAGTATCCACGTTCACATGTCCAGATTTAGGACAAGATGGAAAGGGAAATTTGGTGGGGACCATGCATGCAGAATGGCACGTTATCACCTGAATGGAATGATCTACGTCATAAACCACCATCTTATCACGTCATAAACCACATTCTTATACCTAGAGATCACCTCGTTCCCTCATCAGATCGACAAATCCAAACGCCACAAATCCAAACCAAGGAAGAGTACAAGTTGATCCTAAAATTATATTAATTACAAAAGAAGCAATTTACCATTTCATTGCAGAGACTTATCAAACTATTTCCCTTCCCTCAGCATGTTCAACTGAGGTACGTTTCCACTTGTTAATTTCAGAGCACAGTTGCTTCCTTTCCATTAGATAAATGTAAGTATAAGTAACCTTTTCTGCAGCGCTCACAACAAAATATGTACAGATTATGATCCAAGCAGCTCTTATAAGCTTGCCAGCATACAGCAATGAGTATGCATTAGCCAACATGGGATACAAAACAATGAATCAGGCACACAGACACAGGGAAAAAAATATGAGTAACACTGACCAAGAGAAGTTGGGTCAGAGTGGCATCTTTATTCGTACAAGTCCAGTGCAATGACGTCCTCTTTTCGTTATCCATACAGTTCGGAGTAGCACCATACTTCAAAAGGATCTTGGTATGCTCAATACGACCATAAAATACACTCATTGCTAATGCTGTCATCTACAAAGAGAACAACGTAATGAAAGCCTTGAGAAAAAGAAAGAACTCTTCAATGCTAAAAACTTAGTGATATAATATTTTTATTACTTGCACATGCCCTCTTTAGTTATAAAGAAGTTTTTTCTTTTCCACCAATATCACCGATTGCTGCTGCATTGATTGTCTAACCCAATTTCTTAGTTCCATGGGATAACAAACATTAGCATTGCAATTACTTTATCGTACCAACAAATGGTTTACTTATAGTATGCCCAGTTTTCTGATCACTAGCACTTATCAATTTTGGTGCCCTGATCTAGGCGTGATTGGTGGAATAAAAACATACTTCACATGGAAAAAGAAACGTTTAGTCCATGGGTTCATGCAATCTCTCTAAGCGAAGGTCGTAAAATTTGGAGGGCCAACAAATACGTACCCCTCCAAAAAAAATTCGGACAATAACATATGTAACAAAAATGCAAACCTTCTTACAGTACAACTGTGATAAAATTAACATAATTAACGTATAAATGTGTGTTCTGTCTTACGACGCAAATAGGAGGGGGATTTAATATTGTATCACTACTGCAAAAGCTGCGAGTGCATTGGTGTTTCCAAGATGCATTTGTTCATGTGTCACTGGTCTTGCTCCGTCCAAAAGCAGAACAGAGATCCTCCAACATCTCTGATTTGTTCCTTCAGATACCAGGGCATATATTATAGAAGTTGAGGGCAGTGCCTGAACAGGCAAGGACAGAGTAGATTTGAGTCTGATTTTCTCCAAAATTCCAATAAAACAAGCTTCATAAATCAAAAAGGGCACTTTTTAGGTAATTTCAGGAAGGGCAGCGTCCAATATTCAGATGGTTTGTTCTCTCTAAAATAGGGTTGTATACTAATGGAATAGATAAACAATACCACTATTTCAACTGACCTCTTTGTTATCCTGAGCATCAATATCGGAAGCAACCATATTCTTGATGAGTGCAAGCATCACCTATGGAAGATACGAATATATAGAAAACAACAGCGGCAAACCGAAATCTGCCACCTAAAGGCTAATCCAATCACAAGAAACCTTACTGATGACCCTTTGCCTTCCTCACAATGTGCAACAGTCTCTTCATTTTCTCATTATCACCAGACAGAAACTCGACTCGAAAATTTCCCGTCCTCTGTATAATGACTTGCGATAATTTCTGGCATATTTTTGATACACGATAATTGAAGAATTCTGGCCAGATGATGAAAAGGAATTCTGAGAATTTTGGGACTGAAGCCAAGAGCTTTGGATAATCGAGTCTGACATTTACGTAAATAATTTTTTTTCACAAGAGATTGCTTTCACTAAATATGAGCAAAAAAAATCTCCTTTTTCTACTTTTTGGAGGAAGAACCTCTTCTGGTCTGATCCGAAAAAGCTCCTCCGTTCATGAATCAGTTTGACGAATATTGACTGAATCTTGTAAGTCTGTGTTCATTTCTGATTCCTTCCAAATTATTTCCTGGCGCAATGCTGCACCCAAGTCAAGAAATCATCATACAGCTCACTTTGAACTTAGCTTAATCTAGACTCAAACAAGCACTAAAAGCTTTTAAACAGTTATTTGTCATTATCTGGATACAGTAGCTACTCTCAGACTACAAGAAAGATTGCCTTTGTTTTTGCACTACCATTTTCATACTGAAGTTACCACCCCACTCCAATTTTCAGTTTTTAACTTTCTTAAGCTCCCTTTTCTAACTCTCCCAAGTCACTTTCTAAACCTTCCTGAAAGGGAAAGGGCTCCAAACTCACCCTGAAGTACGACTAAAACTCACTTAATTTTCAAACTTTTCAGAAACTTATTTAACTGTAGTTCTTATTTCAATATGCTACAGACATATTCAGAACATGCATACATTCTTGCTGCTATCTGTCAGCTGTTACCACACTGCATGCAATGGGTATGCATAATGCACTTAATTTTTTAAAAAAAATATGCATAAAATAGCAAAAATATATCATAAACTGAAAAGTCAATCTTTCAAGGGATACCCAACGAAAATATCAACACAAATAAGAAAAAAATAATACTAATAAATCATGATTTACGAACACAAAAGCAGCTTTCCTCAGATACATCAATCATCAAGACAACCTCACACATAAAATATATGAAGGGTGACAAAGAACATAAGCCAGGTGGTACCGCAAAAGAAACCATATGCATACAAAACACACAAACCTTTGTGTTTTCATGGCTGATAGAAAGATGCAAAGCGGTTCTGAATGAGAAAAGAAAAAATTTATTCACAAACAATGTGGCATCCAAAATAGAAAACAACCAGGCCATTGTTAACTGTTCTTTTGCCCTGAAAATCTCATCTCTAAACAAAGAAAACCTGTTTGAAAGTGTTAGCCTGAGAGCACAATGACGTCCCACTGATTAACTACAGACTATTTTGAAAGTCAAGGAGCAGACCTGTGACATCTACCATCCTAGTTGGATAACTATTTAGCACATCTGCTACTACAGATCCAGAATTCCAGGGTTCGGCAAAGGATTTTGCTAGTGGCGGTGAATTACAGCATGCAGTGCAGCCGCTCTCCTTTAAGCTACAGGTTTAAAGTGAAGCCCTAAAAGTTTTAAAACTTCAAGTCATTTCAGGCCGAAAATAACTTAAAATTGAATCTGCCTAGCATCATTTCAAACAGAGTCATGCTTCTGAAAAAGTCAGGAGAATTGAACGAAGCTTATGTTCTTTTTGATAAGACCTTAAGATCACCTATCAATATGTCAGAATGATTAAAAACGCTGAAGAACTTCATGGAGTGGTGGGCAGTTGATGATCAGTGTTGGGCGGCAGCGTCCAGTGCCACCCACAGTGGGCAGAACCCTGGACTTCCTCCCTAGAAAATGCTCCGGGTGCGAGAAAGCCTATGCTAGGTAATGAGGAAAGCACAAAACAGCAGGCATAATGAATGATGCAACATCGAGTGATAGCAATACGAAAAGGAGAACAATATCCCCAGAGAGTGGCAGGCAAGGCTGTTGATAGGGAATAAATCTGCCGATGAAAGGACATGAAGCTTAACGACATGGAAGCTGGTTACACCTAATAAATAATACAAACAAGGGATGACTTTGAGAATTTAGAGAGTCGAGTGTGTGAAAAATCTCCACAACTAATGGTTATTGCTAGCGACAGCCAAAAATTACGTACAATGAGAAGTGGAATATTTTCCGGGAAGTAAATCTTGATCAAGTAGTATTAGTATTATTTTAAGTAGGTGAGAAGAAATCATTAAATAACGACGTGCCCCACATGAGACAACAGCAAATATTATGGATTATTATGGATGTTATTGTGTTAACACTCACAGCCTATCATAAGCTTTCCACTTCTTACAAGATGACAGATCTGTTGATGACCAGGACAGCTAGGGAAACACTTTGAAACCCCCGAAGACCACATGAAGATACTTGATTTCAGTATTATGGACTGCCAGCATCACCGCACAAGAATGAAAGAAAATTTACGCCCTAAAAGTAGGCACAACACCAGTGTGCCAGGACTGGTTACCAAGGAGTAGCTTGCACTAGCATGAACATGGTTGACACATTCACACTAATTGGTAATTAAAGTAAAAGAAGAAAAATTAGATGCAATAAAAGGAAGATATGAAAAACAAAGAGACCTGGTTCACATCATGCAAGTTGGCACTGCCAATAGAGTATCAATATTCAAAATGTAAAGAAAAACTTAATACCATAAACACAATAAGTTTCTCTTGGTCATGGTTTTGCCTGACAACTTACCTTCCATCTTTATCTGGCATGCCAAGATTGGCTCCTCTAGACAGAAGTGCCTTCACCACCTTGTGGTTCCCCTGAAAAGGAAAATACCGCCAAGACTCAATTAAGCTCCCTGCTTTAAAATGACCCCTCCCTATCGGATGAGCCTCCACCTCAAAACCAGTTTCTGGGGAGTAAGCCCCTGCCCTCAAATAAGCCCCCACTCTTGGAAGTGTCACACAAAGCAAAGAGTTAAATCATTACAAAAACCTGTCAGAACCAACAAAAATGAGAAGAATTAATTAAAATAATTGTTGATTGCTTCATACTTCGTTTTTCGTCCTTCAAGCCATGGCACTGTGTTTTGAGAGCAGAACACGAATGCTGGCACCAAGATAACGCGCATTATTGGAAACAATATAGTTGTAGAAATAGATTGAACGACCAGCTCTACACATTGATACTCCTGCTTGTCCTTGTTTCTCCGTGCTCCCATTCCCTATGAACTTCACGAATTGAACTGAATTATTGTCAAGGTGAAAATAGGATTGCAACGTTATTAAATATTGCAAATATGATTGCAAGAATCGTAAATTGCAGGACAAATGCTTGTACATTCTTACCTTTAGGTAAAAATATGAGGGACAAACGTTTGCAGAACATGATTTAGCAAATATTTGTCACGTGAAGACTAGCTCCGCATGTATGTATAAGGTAGCCCTTATAGGTCCCTATAAGGTAACTGTCTATTGAGGATATATGGGTCAACCGTATTTGCGGCAGAAAATAACTCTTCACTAAACAAAGTACTGCTAACAGAAAATATACTCTGCAATAATTTCATTTTCCTTAGAGATATGTTCAACAGAACCTACTACTGCATACTCCTAAAAATCAATTAGTAATAGCTAGCGATTTTCTGCCACAATACAGCTTGACATGGGTGCTAGAGAAACGGTAACTCAGAGCTGGAATATCATTGACAATAAATGGGAAAACACAGAGCAGTGAACCCAGATTCTTAAGTTTTTAAACACAATTTCAGACAAAAATTTCTATTAACATTGAACAGTCACAACAAGTGCTTGTGAATAAATAAGTTGTGAGGGTTGCAGATACAACAAACCTGATAAGATGCCCAATGTAGTGCAGCTCGTCCATCAATGTCACATCGATTTACCTACATCAAAAAATATTAGCAATACACCAGAGAACATCCATAACAAACAATGAATACTCACAACTTGCTAGATACCAGCAAACTAATTTACACTGCCTGTTACTGCAGTTGAATCCAGTCAATGTACATGGGTACATGACAGCAATGCTCAATTAGTGATGTAACAAAATCAATCTGAACAGAACGAAAATGGTCATACGAGAAAGAGTGCCACACAAAAGGGTTGCATATTTCTTCACTAACAAATATCTCTTTAGTTTGGCTGAACGAAAACACAAAGAACTGAACAACAGCAATTTCGTTAAGAACAAACAAGGGCCTAAGTTTATCACCGACTGATGGACAGCAAATCACCCTTCCCTAAGTACATGCCTACAGTGCAGGAGGCTATTTTAACGTAAAAAGCCCAGATTCAATGAGCTGACTTCATCCCCAGCAGAGAGCAAAATTGGTAATACCATAAGACCATTTGCTTTTGTCACACTAAAATTAATTTTTATGCACCTGCAGGCTGTTCCACAATAGATTGCGCAAAGCCTATCACAAGTAGGTCTATTATGTCTTCTGAACTTGATAGATCATTACAAGAACACAAGACATGGTCATCATCGTAGATACAAAACTTACATCAGCTCCAGCTTTCAGAAGCAAATCCACGAGATCAGTGCGTTCACCCAAAATACTGTAGATCTAAAAAGTAAATAAGAGAATGCATGCGATTGTCAAAATCAGACAATTATAAGACAATAAAATTCATGACAATCCAACAATTTTAAGTAGCGTAAAATAAAAGTTAAACCGAAGAAATGCATCATAACATCTAATATCAGGGTTTTATCCACCCAGTAAATGACGTCTGGTATAAGGATGTCCAAACTCAATTTAATTGAGTTTTAGAGGACATCTGTAGCAATTTTCCCCCAAATATATCACAATTTTACATAAATAAAAGGGTATTCCAGAGTAAAAGCTTTGAATACAAAACAAATTTTATGTTTACAAGAACCAAAAAGCAAAATCTTTTGATCTCATGATCTAAAACTGGTTTGGCAATTAGGTAAAACTCAAATTGGAGCTCTAAACGGCCCTCAATAAAAATGCCTGCATAAAACCCTGCCTAGCACTAAATTTTTGCATGAATATCAACGTTTCAGATAAAAAGCAGGGAAAATATTTGAGTGGCTGTTTTTAGAGGGGAACTTCCTTTATTTTTTCATTTGGGACAGCACCAGGTGGCAGCTAAACGTTATTGGGAGGTGGCCACTTTTCAGAGGTTCTCTATATAAGAAAACGTACGGGAAGCCTTTGGGACTGACAGTCAGGGGCCGTTGTCGGGAGGTGACCCTATTGGTATTTTCAGGGCACCTGGTTAGAGTGAAAATTTTATTGGGAAGTTTTTCGTCAAGTAATTCACTAATCTTAACAGATCAGACTTGTTGAATCTAGTACACTTAGTTTTGTCATTGTTGCCAAACTTTACATCTGTGACCTGATTTAACGTCCATATGCTCACTTAAAGGCCTCGTGCCATAGAACAAAAGTTACTACAAAGAACTGCATCACAATATTTGCCCTGATGATGACCTTGTAAGATAGGTTGAAAATACGGTGAATCTTGCTGTCATCTCTGCATTTCTACATTGTCTAATAAGGCATACATATTATCTTTAAAAAAGGACTACTTAGTACAAAAACTACTTAATTTTACTCATACTTTCAAGAAGTATATTTACTATGTGTTTTCATTTTATGCAATGCATCATAAATTTTGTAATGCAATCAAGACATTTTTTAGTAAACCTCTGCATAGCAACCACCTCCCAAGAACAACCGCGTCAGGCCTTCAAATAGCCGTCGCTCATCGGTCAATGACCGTTAGATTTCGATCGATGACCGATGATAGAGGCCCTTCCGTTGGTCATTGTAATTGACAAATTTTCGAAATAAATTTTCTACAAATTCACCTTATTCAACCTGGCAAACTGAAATGACAAAGTTAGTTCTGCATGAAGCTATTTTGAGGATTCCCCTGTATGTCTAAGATGAATACCACGCCTGGATACTCATTGATAATGCGGGTTGTACACCATGTATCCAGGCACGTGCTTGCTTGGCAGGCAGGATACTGTGCGCCACAACAAATAGTGTAGTGCGTATTCTGTGAAGGTCATGGACATTCTTATGTTCACCAGTAGTGTTATTTATTGCCCAACAACTGAAGATAATACATTGATCCACGGCTGAGCGCTTTGAGAAGAATTTGTTCAGATGACTAGGTAGTAACGGCGTAAAAGTCTGCTGTAACGATGATTTCCTGATACAAAAACTACCCCAAGGCAATTAATTTTTGCAGAACTAGTTTTTGCGACCAAGAGAACAATTCCAAAATATTTTGTGCAACTAACTTTTGCGAATCACATGCATCGATGGATTTTGCAGAATTGAGTTTTGCAATTGCGGCAGTTAGGACAAGTGCTAGTGAACATGCAAGGCAGTGTCTATATGTGCCTGCTTTTCCTTCTTCGAAGATCCTTGTTTTGTTTTTCTGAATTTTGATTGCTTTTATGGAAGTAATTTTTGCGAATGTCTGATTTGAAACGTTTTTCGGAACTAACGTTTGCGAAAAGTACCCTAATTGGCAAAAAATTAATTACCTTAGGGTAGGCTAAGCATATCTACCATAGAAAATAGTTCTTCATTTCTTTCACAGCTGCCCAAATTAATGCATTGGCGCCGCTATTACAAATAGGTTATCATCTCATACCCAATCATATTTATCGATGCTTCCACTCAGCCCAATAGCCATACTAAGCGCACTGCAAGTAGTTATAACCTTGCGCCTATAATCAGATGCAAAATTGCGTAGAATTTCATCATTTTCAGCCCATTTTCAAAGTCATTCATAGCCAATATTTGATCATAATTTTGAAAACACTGAAAAATCGATGTGACCAACCAACTTCCCGGCTATAACAAGGATAAAGCATAGCAATAACAGATAAGGCCAATGACGCGTACGGTTCGGTGTGTGGTTTTGTTCCATGTCTCGCACAGATATCGTCAAGTTTCATTGCACAATCTACTGTTCCCTTATCCAAGCAGATTGATGTTAAACCATATATATATGACAGCATTTTATGCATGCTAATGTGTAGAGACATGAGCTGCTGTTGGACGTTATTGGCAAAGCCATCTCTTACATTCATCTCGATGGCCAAACTCATTGATCAAGAATTGACATGAGAAGAAGAGAAATTGACATGCACTACTGATGTACTACACAGTTCGACACTTTACTCATCAGTGCATGGCCAGAACTCATTCGAGTGGCGCAATAATAAAATTTAATCATCACGATGCTTGTACAAGTGCAAGCACTGCGTTCAACCTGTAGCCCTTAGTGAAGATGTCAGAATCGGCAGGTGTTGCAGAAGTGCCAGGGAAGAAAAGAAAACAACACACATTGAACCAGTATTTATCAACAAGTATGTCGCCGTTACTTGCTCATGTATTTCACCAGAAACGTGTGCCAGTTTTGTTGCATGAACAGGGTTTTTTCTAGCCACTTTCGCGTACGGCCGATTTGCATGAAAATATCGAGTTTTGGAAACTCAATTGAAACAATTTTGAAGAGCCGCCGTGGCTCTGATAGCTAGTAGATAGCACTTTATAAAAAACGCTGTAAATATATTTGATAGAAAAGGGACTAAGTCTTCAAGAAGTCTTTTTTTGAGGTCAATATACACTTCATGTCGAAATGTCTTTCTGTAGCCATGTAATCCTTTCATGAAGAATGGTTCAAACTGGTGAATGTAGACTTGAAATTGCTGCTTTTAAATTGAGTTTTTAGCAAATTGAGTTTCTTACGTCCTATTACCGGACCTAAGAAAGTGGCTAGAAAAAACCCTGATGAAACTTTGTAAAAACGGCTGATACTGATATCTTAAGTTAACGAGAGGCACTTTAGGGAATACTACGCTGAAATTATTTGAAAATCTGATCCCTTTCCCCATAACCCAATACAGATAGTATTGATATGCATTATTGGCCTTGCTTTATCAAAATAGAGTCAGAAATTTATTAGAGATGTAAGCTACTGGGAAGCATATATATACAAAAAGACTAGAGTTAGTCGCCTAGACCAATTTTTTTGTATCAATTTTACACCTGTGAATCACACGGAAAGGCGCGCTCAACCATAATTCCCTGCTTTCTTCCTCTCTCTGTCATGGGCTATGTGCGTGCACTGAGGTGATTGTTAGAAACGGCAATTCTAGTCTAATATACAAGTAAAGATAGCTATGTGTCTTGCATGCAGAAAGCAATTAAAAATAATAAAGCATCTGGAGTAAACGTTGTTCTCTCTTTTGGAACCTCACCAACATCTTTTGGCCAGGTCAAGGACAGAAAGAGTGACCGAAAGCAAAAATTTACGACCAACGGATTTAGTGATATCGTCATTCATATGACCAACGCAGCAAAAAAATTTATTTGAAGGCCTCCCACCTAACCTTCATCGATAAGTGGTTCAAAATCCTGAAGATGCATTTCCAGGCAATTGATCAAAGACCATGTGCACAGACACTAGACTGGTATTGTTCCGTAGCATGATACAAATAGCTTTAGCGTGCAAGGAGTCTGTTTCGTTGATTTACCTTTCCCACTCAATAGAGAACGGATCTGTCCATCTAAGAAGTATCTTCTCCAGGAAAAGCTATTCAAACCTTTTAAATCTTTACAGGTGGGAGAGCAAAATAGAATCTGGCACGCTGGAAGCATTTCTCTCATGAGAAATGTTATCTATTGCACTAGGCATTTTACATTCAATCACCATCTCACAAGAAACAAACATCAACTAATGAAACTTAAAAGCCCTTAAAATGTGTTACAGGACAAATGCAAACACGGAAAACAATGGTGTCAATAACTTTGTTGCTGTCTTCTTAATAGTTCCTTCCTTCATTTTTCGTTCTTGTTGTCTTCCAGCTTTAGGCAGTTTTTGAAGGAGCACAATCACCGGCAGTAAATTTTTATTAACTGTTTGCATAAATCGTAATACGATATTAACATCCCAAGTAATGTTTTTCATTGAAAGTTCTACATTTTGCACAAATGCCAGGTTTCCCTTTTAGTCGATAGTACTCAGTAGTTTTCTCAGTAGAGAGCATAATTTGTATAAAAAGATGTATGATTATCAGCTGATTCATAGGAGAGGCATGTATGACTATCAGGCAGTTTCAGACAGTACTACAATTACCCATAAAGAAGTCACTTTAGCCAAAGTCGCACTGAGACGAGTGGCGAGTGAAGAGTGCAAAGCGACGAGCGACGTGTGAATTTTGCATCACCTGTCAGTGTGACCCTGCAAGACGTCCGCCGCTCGTCTGAAACGAAACCTCCAAACAATGAGTGAAATCGAATTTGTAACTCATCGCAGATCAGGGTGACCAACTAGGCTTGCGAAATTCTGAGAGGCAGTAATTATATGGCTGGCCACCCTCATGTTTTAAATATAGCAGCGATGTTTCAGGTCTTTCCAAATTGAAAATTTGCGTGCACGATTTTTTCGTGCGCGCCAAATTGTGTGGCATGTTTTTTCATCCAAAGAATGGTCACAGAGTTTGTTGTTGGCGTCATCTTCGAAACAAACAGTACAAAAACGCATTTTAGAACTCCCGTTATCAGTGAACTACGAACCTTTCAATTTCCCTGCAGGTTTAAACTCTTCTCCTATTCATTGTTTACAGCAGGTTGACATCATGATAGTCGATGCATTGCACCGAGAACCGTTCATAACCAACAGCGATGTCCGCCCTGTTGGGTAGACTTGAGTATGCACGGTTCTTACTGAAACGCAACGAACAAAAGAACATTACCCGTCCCCTTACGCATAAACTACCCTCTTTGATTATGTCCATCAGGAACCGGGATAGACCAGAGAAAACCGTGAATGTTCTTCGTTTCCATAATGGGGCAGGTGCTCTGATGGAAAACGGCGCTGCCTGTTCGGTCGGCAGAAGAAGCCGGCCTTGGAAATAGAAATGCTGATTGACCATGGAATTGGGCGTGCACGAAAATTTCGAATTTGGAAAGCCCTGATGTTTGGATAGCACTATTCGAAAACTGTCGTGCATTCACTCCTAAAAAAGAATGCATTTTTGTTGAAAGTTAGCAGGAATTTTAGGCAAATAGATTTCCAATAAATTCGCTTGGTAGCACTGACGGGTAAATTTCAACGTGAGAATAGCCGTGTCTAGACCGGCTCATTTTATTCCTCAAACAAGTCACACTGAGGAGTAAAATAAAATTCGCTCGCTGCACTTCTGAGTGAGACTTTGGCTATTGCGATTACGCAAGATAGGTCATTTAAGTTCAGGTGTTGACATACATCTCCTGGCTGCAGATGAGGGCAGTACTTTTGGTAACGTACTGCAGGAGAACTACCTAATTATGGTATGCTTAGTTATGGCTGCCCAGAGCCAAGATAATTTTGGCAGCAAAGCAGAGTTCGCACCCTCCTCCCATTTACAAATGGGGGGTAGCCACTTCTGAAAATGATGCGAATTGGGGGTAGAAGCATTTGACCATTTGAATTGGGGGTAAGGCTGAATGGGGGGGTAAGTTTATAAATGGTGGGGTCCTCACATATTCTCTGAATAAAACATACCGCAGAAGTGGGGCTTACACTCCAATTTAAAACTATTGCGGCATTCCTAACAATGCACCCAACTGGCCTCCATTTGATTGAAATGACAGAACAAATAAGTGTTGTGGTATAATACATAGTTTGATAGTTGGATGCATGTGGTACCTTTTTTCGCAGATGAGAAAACTGATAATGGGGGGTGCGAGAAATTTTATTAATAGGGGTTAGGCCTGAATGG
>JAOBRC010635342.1:0-10771 GCA_027575255.1 Scolionema suvaense
AACAAAAATGGTTTTCGAAGTGAGACTTCCATGTAAGGACTGTCCGGGGCATGAATAGATGCGTACGTGCCCAGCTCGACATCACCATTTGTGATGGATGTATCGAGTGGGGCAGGCGTTTGATCTCGCGGTACTTCAGGCAGTGGATCTTTTCGCCGTCTTTTAATACCTTGCATGATCAACTCTGTTTCCTTACGCTTATCGTATGATGTGCTGAAGAACGTTGCAAATGCACCAGCTAAAACATGAAAAAGTACAACTGCAATTTCTCAAACAGCTTTTGTGCAAAATCAACTTCAATTCGGAAATTTGGTGACATACTTCATCGCATGAAAATTTTGCGGCTTGAAAATTTCGCGGCTTTGCGGTAGAGTTAAAAAACCCGCAAAATTAAAATGCCGCGAAATTAAAATGCCGCGAAAAACGCTTTTCCTGCTCAAACACGAACTTAAAATGCTGCAAAAAATAGTATTTGGGGAACTGCGAAATTTAAATGCACCAAAACTCCGGTTTTTAAACCGTAAAACGTTTTCTGTGTTTTATAGTTAGTCAAAAACGAGTGAAAAATACATCGTTTTAGAACAAACAAACTATTTCGGTTTTCATTTTTTACTTCGACGGCGAAATTGAAAGGCAACGAAGTTCGTATTTTTGCCTAAACCGCGAAATTAAAATGTCGCTAATTTTGCAATTTTGCCTGAACCGCGAAATTCAAATGTCGCGAAATGCAATTTTGATTAAAAAAACCGCGAAATTTTCATGCTGACAAATTTTCATGCAATAAAGTATATAAACCTATGTTGAAAGACTCACCAACGGCCTGCATCAAAATAAGAGGACTATAATAGAATCTGTCTCCATGGAAGAACTAAAAAGCACGGGACTTTTATTTCAAGATTACACATTGTGACAAGGAAACACCAGGAAACATAAGCTACTATGAACTTAATTTGATAGTCACACTACCTCTCACCAAAAAGGCATACTTCTTGATAAATGGCACACTCAAAAACCAAACTCTAGTGCTGTTCTAATGACGGTCAGATTCACCAACTTCCCTTTGTATGATTCCATACAAAAACAAAGAACAAATATAGCATGTTGTGGATATGAACTTATACAATAAACAGACCTTGCTTCTGGAACAACGGCGACGTCGTCTGGAATTTGGCACTAAGTTTACTTGCTAAGTTGGTTCCGTCAGCAAGAAGTGATGCTGCCGTTTCGTTATGAAAGACAACACTGGCACCAGAACTAGAACCAGTCACTGCCAGAACTTGAATGGGGACTGTCGGCAAAGTCGTAGCAAATGCTCTGCAAATAAACGAAGACCCACGGTGATCAAAGATTTATGGATATGAACAAATGAAAAAGGCAAATAACGATTAATTAAAACTCCACAAAATTAATACAAGACTTTATACGTTAATGCAGGCCTTTACTGGTGAGCTTACTTGGCTATAAACACATTGATCAAGATCAAAATAATAAAAAGATCTACTCCTTTAATGTAGACATCTCCTCAGAGTGGACTAGAATCAATTAATAAATAAACTTCTCATTACAAAGAAACACTCAACACATATATGGTCATTTTATGTTTGTGTTTCGCTGATGACGGCGGTGCTTATGAATCCGTCGAAAATTTCGAAAATACAGGAATACATATTGAGTGTTCCTTTGCAATGAGAAGTTTATTTATTGATTGAACAAAAAAATCTATTTTGGAAACGAAGATGCTGACCAGAGAAAGGAGATAAAAGAGAAAAAGAACAGAATATTTAGAATATTCCATCTTTTCCATAAAAATGTTCTAGAGAAACCAACACTAACGTGTGCACCAGAAGCTTTCGACATTATATTACAAGTATCATATTGATATCCTGAATAATTCCATTGCCCAAATAATCCAGAATTACAAATTGGTAGTCAAAGTTGAGTAGGCCACAGCGACTTTCAGCAGAACCATGCAGTTTGTGTACATCTAAAAGTTTCATGCCACAATCCTGCATTACTTTATTCGTAGAAACTTTTGCGAATTTTCCAAATTTGGGCCTATTCGTGAAAGTTTATCTCACAAAAATGTTTAGAAATGTCACCATGTGAAAGTTTATCTCTCAAAGTTTTTTCCAAAAGCGATTTCACTATAGGTGAAGAAAAGGGAGGTTTAGGACCTTGCGAACTTGCAAGATGCGTTCTTTGCAAAAGTTAACCTCACAAATTTTTTGAGATTTACTGATTCGCGAAATTTTTTCAAAAAAATTCACGATTTTTCGACCTGGCAAAAGTTCCTCTCATGAAACTTTCTCCGAATAAAGTATGACCGACAATGCAAAATGGAAATCAAACAAAAATTTGATTCTGGTCATCATCATTGTTCTACCAAATCTGGACGCTCTCCATAAACTCTATAACCGAACATGGAAGAAAATCAAGATGACATCCAACCTCCATCAGCAAACTTCTGGCATGACTGTCTACACACTGCTTGCTGTTTCCATAAGCTCAAGAAATTCAATTGATACTGAAAATATCACGTTTATTTGAGCTCAAAAGAACTTTTATCCCATTTTAAAAGTGCTTTCTCAGAGCTACACGAGAAGTCAAGAAAGTGCCAAATAAGTCTGACTTACCTGAGAGTTTCAAGTGAAGCAAGTCTAGTAGCAGAGTAGACGAGAATGAAGCCATGAAAAAGTTGGCTTTTCTGGCTGTAAGCCCCTATAAAGGAGGATGAAAATATACATGAGAATACCAATCACAGAGATTGAGAAACAGCAAGCCACTTTAAACATCTAAATGCACATTTAGAAGGCCAAATTCACTAACTCCGACAGTCTCTATCACCTTATACATTCTATTCCTAGTTATCATACTATCAACACAGACAAAAACCTTTTCAGCGGATACCAGATTGTCACCCTTTTGCATGATTTATGCAAGGAGCAGCACATATACTTATATGGAATATATGGCAGATGTGCGGGACAGGCACATTAGAAAATTGGTTGCAGGCAATTAGTGAAATCCAACTCAACATAATACTGCAATAAAACTTCTACGTTAATCCAAATTTTCATATAAAACTGCAATGACAAATGTTTCCACACTGTCCTTAGTCCATTAGACACAAAATACATAAGGCATCTGGCAAAAAAAAAAAGTGGTGAACTGGTTGAGTGCAGCCATCAACAGGCTAAAATTTAAACTTGTGATAATAACCTGAGGATTATTATTGCCAATGACTGAAATATTGAATTGCTAAGAATAGATGCACAATTTAGAAGTTATTAAAATGATCCAAAAGAGGCAATGCAACTGGAAAGCAGAATATAAACACATTTCAACAGTGAAACAGCAGGAGAATGTTAATATACAGTTATAAACAATACTGTAGAAGGCCCTAAACACTACGCCTAAGATGGGATTGAAAATAAGTTAATCTGATGAGAAAATGAGTATATTTGGAGGCAGGGCTCCTTCGTAGGGGAGAGATTTAATGTTTTGCTTAGGTAAGAGGGAACCTTTATCAGACATAAGAAAGAATAGGAGGAATATACAACTATACTTTATATTTTACATTGAAATAAATAAGCCTGGAGCAATATTCAACCAAAATATTCAATTCTCAAAAACAGCTGGAATCAGGAATCTGAAGCATGCAGGCAAAAAACAGTAGGGGCAGCACATATCACATGGCAGACAGCAGATGTAGAATCATTCTTTACTTGTAGGCGACCTCTATACCTCTAACCCTCATTGAAAAGCCTATTAAATCCACTACCTCACAGCAAAAAAAGAAACAAACAACTTACATCAACCCAGGCAGACTTAAACAATTCTGAGAACAACTTACGGTGATAAGATCCAAGAGTGATGGATACAGTGCGTTTGGTACTTCCCAGGTATGCTTCAAGCAAAATCGTGTCAGATTGCTCCGGGTGGGAATAGCAAGAATGATGATGAAGCAACGGACCGAGAATCAACTCAACTGGGTATTCGTCTCCACACATGGCACAGAACAATATTCTGCAAGGTAATCAGATAACAGTAATTGGTTGTGGAAAGCGTGACTACAGATTGTGGAATACTATCGCCCCCTTTACCCCTTGATAACAGATATCTGAGCTTAGACATTATTATCACACACATCCAATTTAACATCTTTTAAATTACTTTAAGCGTCCTGATATGTTCCAGAAAAAAGTGTATTTTATCAGCCAAATGGTGCTAATGATCATAAACTGAAGAGGTTCAATTGAAATGCCTATAAAAAAAGATCACCTACAAACCGATTAAAATTGCAACATTCTATGAGGGCTTGATCATGACTCAACTTAAAAAAAAAAAAAGAACAGTATATATTATTGACGGCAGTTTCAGCAATGACACTTAATAACCACTTTACCACTTAGAACAAAAAACCTTTTCCTACAATTCGATTGCTTGATGATGTCCTGTTTGACTAATTAAAAGCCAAAACCAATTAGTCTTATAAAGTAACAATTTAAAGAGCAAAACTCATTCAGAGACATCAGAAAATTCCAGTGATCAACCTACTTTACTTACCGAAGGTCTGGGACCAACTCTGGATACGGTGGAGGTGTTTGTGGTGGCTTGGCACGTTTATTGATGACATCAACAATTCTTCTGATTGCATCTTGAACTTGTGACTCGTGGATATGTTCATCTGCCATAGTTAACGTGAATGGATGATCCACGAAGATACATTCCATGCTAGTATAAAGAAATGGGATATAGGAAAAATTGGAATAGCTTGAAACGAATAAGGATTACATTGTATGTATGAGAGTTGTCTGGTCATTAATTTCGTAAAGTAATAATTTTGGGGTTTTCAGACAACTGGTCCTATGTTTAAGACAGGAAAACGCCTATAACTACTGTATATACCTTCTCTTCTGGTCGGCCTTCTTCTCGTCCTTGATCTTCTCTGGCATCCAAGATTTTCTCTCTTTGTCCAAAAGTGATACTAATCACTATTTTCTGCAGTTTCCCACAGCCAGGAGGGCTATTATACTTTAACACTGAAAACTGTCAAACATAGGTATGACATAGGACCAGTAGTCTGAAAACCCCCAAATTATCACATTATTAACAAAATGAGCAGCACATTCAAAAAGAAAGGTACTGGACGGAATCAGACTATAAAAATCATGCAATATAAGCATGCAATGACAGTGACTGCTAAAACACGAAAAAGGGAATCAGCCTGGCCAAGGACAGAGCAAAAGCCCATTTAATTTGCTTATTATGTAATACCACCAAGAAATTCTCTTCACATTTGGATGTCATATGCGAAAGAAAGTTTCTAACACTTCCATTTCTACCTTTGTTCATGCTGAGATATTGGGAGAAGGTTTTGGGGGTCATTGCTAAGGCTCAAAATGATAAAATATTTTTGGTGACACCACAAAAAAATAACATGAATTATAAATAACAGAAATTGCGTTCTTTATTAAGGGTAGGTATCTCAAATTTCCATAAATTCAGTACAAATAATCAATCTCTCACTACAATGGAAACCTATTCACATTGTATGAATCATAAAAAGTTTGAAGAATAGGTGCTGAGAGTTTCTTACTAATGAGAAGTCGACTACAGAATTATTTAGAATTACTTTATTTAGAGAAAGTTTCGCGAGGGAAACTTCGGAAGGTCAAAAACTCACAAAATTTTTTGGATAAACTTTCACAAAAGGATAATCATGAAAAAATTCAAGAGATAAACTTTCGCGAAACAGGCCAAAATTCGCGAAATTCGTGAACGTTTCTCTCGCAAAAGTTGCTCCGAATAAAGTATACTAACGTGTTTGCGAGATTCTGTCCATTCTTGCGCATCTCGTGAATGGCAGCTTCGTCTGCAGCACAGTTTGCCATCAGGATAATTAGAGGCAAGCTTCGTGAGCCATGTTCGCATTCTTGAATCCTCTTTAGCTCTGCCTTCAAGTGTTCCAAATTTTCTTGGTTTGAGTAGATAGCCAGGTAGCCTGTAACATATAAAACATATAAGATTTTTTTATGGTGCCAAGGTATTCTTTTCTTGCAATCAGAATACTAAACGTGCACCTTCATAGCAAAAATAACCAAGAATGCATTTATGTATGCTACAATGTCAATAACGATGTTTTTCATTTCTAGCATATTATTTCAACACTACGATATGCAGCTCTAATCCGTTTCTAAGTGTGGCTAAATTGAAATTGAGTACTTGATTCCTTCGTGAGAATGACCAGAAAAATTCAAATCCACAGAGTGAGTAGTATTGTCTTTTATATGACCGCTGTTGGCAAAAAAATTATTTGAAGGTCTGACATGAACTACTAAAAACCATCAACCCGATATTATTGAAGAGGTAAAGAGACTATGTGAAAATAACATATTAGCACTTGAGGGCTGGATCAATTTACTACCGAAAATCCCAATGTGGGGCTGACTATTGCTCTAGAAAGGCATGCAGTAAATCAATAGTATGCCAGTACTCTTGTACAGGTATACCAGAGAAATGACTGCTTTTGTTCAATAAAAAACAGTTCAGCACAAACCTCTTTTAAAAATGATACGTAACTGATATGTTCAACTTTAAGACTTAGAATGAGATAGATATAATAATTACATCATGGACAATACCTTGCGGTTTGAAGTCAGCAACTAGTTGTGGGAGATCAACTATGCCTAGCTCTTCACTGCTTTGTTCCACAACTTTCAAGTTCAACCCGTAGATCTGCCCATCCACAATATATTCTAAACACTCATATGAAGAGCTTTCAAGCTAGATGAAACAGAAAGTAGCAAATGGACATCAATGTAAAGACTGTTCAGAGGGATGGATATCATGATATGGATAGCGATATGAAGTAAAAGCAGGGCATCCGTGAAGCATAACACACTGTTGCAACAAACTTCTCCCCATAATGGTGAATTTAATCACTATTCCTGGCTCAAGATGACCCTCAGTTGGAAATATGTACAGATCACTAAAGAGTACAGGGCCAGATCACAGCCTCTCTTTCATACTCTTAAGGCTAAAATACATGGTCCAATTCATATGGTCCTATTAACTGGATGTGGAAAATTGGACAGTTATCGTGTCGCAAATACAGGATCAAATTATAGCACACAAGAAATGCAGCTTACAATGGGATCCTGACCACATATTCTCAATGGCTGTGCTGGAAACAATGCTGGTCAACCATATATAATGATGTGCATTCATCCAGTTAGTTGGCATACTTGAACACCGCCCAACTTTTAAAAACTTGGTCCAGATAGGTGAAAATTGTACAATTTTTGCCTTTACACAACTCAAGCAAACTAATTGGACCAATAAATTGGATATTGTGCATTTTACAGCAGGTCTGAAATGAATGAGATGAGTAACAAAGCAAACCTACTACACAAATCCAACCACAGTGATCTGGCCCAACAGTCTTCAACATTATACCAAATGACAAAACTAAAGCTGCAACTACTGCGTAGGAAGATACTAATTTAATGTATCTTCAAAGAATAATTCATATACATAGACAGATCCGGATCAATAAGGCATGGTTCTGATGTCTCGCAATGCTTTTTTTCTCCTCTTTCCACAAACACTATCTTTCAAAGCGCATCTAAGCTGCCCAGATGGATATTTCCAAAATTGGTAGGACCAGATTCCGGAGACTAGATAAGCCAATGAGGTTCCAAAACAAACAAACTATGCAGTGCGGAATTATCTATGACATTCCATTGCCTTTTTCGTCCACTATATCAAATCTACGAACTGGAGACAAGGTTTTTTATGGCGATAGTTAAGACCTAAAAATGATTGCACAAATGTACGCATAGAATTTCACTTGTTTTGCCAGCAAACCATTTTGGTCTCACTTCCCGGGTAGATTGAAGCGATGCTTGTAATTGTGTCAACGTTAACGCTCTGGAAAAGCCGTAAATTGATAATTACTTCATTCAGGAGGGGAATTGATCATTCATTGATGACGAATTCTGTAGGAATAACGAACAAAATTGATTCTGAACGAATCATAGGATTATTAAGCTTCCCAATTTTTTGTCCATTTACTTAAATCTGCCTTGCAGTTTCGGGAGCATGCGGCAATTTGCTTTGCACATTGCGAAGTGAGCAGCTAATTCAGAGCCTGGTCTGCTCACAGACTTTTCCAGATTCCTCTCAGAGTCTGCTCGCGGTAGCAAGACAATACCTACATTTAACTATATGTAACTCTGATCAAGCTGAGCATTCTCCTTGCCAGTATGGCTGATTCAACTGATTGTTGAGTGTTAAGAATCAAAAGCATTTGTTGAGGATCATGTACTCCAAATGATTTGAATGTTTGGACAATACGCAAAAAACCACAATGCTTAACAGTGCTCATGTCCAACGAACTCCAAGATCTGGGATTTCTTTCATAGAATAATCAACCATAGGCGATAGAACATGTGACTCAATGTGGGATGTGCACCAGGCTACCAGTCTGGACAGTCAACAAAGGGGGCACCCCCATGCTCGCTTGCTGGGGCAACGCTAAATCTTTGGGATCTCGCTTTACGGGGGAGTCGTAAAATTTCATTTTCTGGGGGGGCACGATCAGGTTTATGTTCACTCACTTTCTTCGTAAATTATGGCCTCAGGGAGGTTGACATACAAAGTCACGGGGTAACTTCATCTTGGAGGGGCTAAATATTTAAGGGAGGGTTGGACCACTCATGCCCACTATAGTCAATTCAGAAAAATTGTGAGTAGACCTAGAAGTTCTCCACAACAGAACTTCCAGCTAATGGTCATCCACAGCAGCAATGCACTACTCACATCATGCACGGTGCCACTGAGGGGGCCGGGGGCATGACCCCACACTTTTTTGCTAAATTATATATATTTTTTTTTGATAGAGTTATTTGTTTGTGACAAGATTTTTTAAATTTTTGATGTTAGCCCCCCAGTTAAAAATTCGTGGCGCCGTCCCTGCACATAAAACAAAATAATTGAATCAGTACCAGAACCCACTGTTTCCTAAATACAATGAAAAGAACAATGACATTCACAAGCTATATAGAATAGCAGCAATAGAAAAGGCACGCAGCAGAAAAATAAATACTCTTTTATGCTTAACCCTAGTTACTGCGCGGGAGGGGAGGGGAGGGGGCAAATTTGCCCCACCTAGTGTTTTTTTTCAAATAACTTCTGAATGCCTTGCTCTGGACTAATGGAATATGATGACTCTTTATAACACATTAGCACAGCAAATTTCAGCTCCATTGGTAAAGTGTTTCATAAGATATCACAGTTTTCTGAAATGTGATAGGAGCCCAAACTTGACCAATTTTGAGGCAGATTATCGAAGAAAACTGTTTTTCTGCAATAATTAGAAAAGTTGAGTCCAAAAACAAGATTTTACATTCAGAATAGGTTATCTACACTATTTGGAACATTTTAGATCAATCAAAATAGATTTTTAAGGACTTTGAAATTTGGCATACTTAATGAGCAAAATTCCCAACTGACGGTAATTATGCTGACGTCAGCATCAATTATGTGATAATTATTTACAAATCTA
Source organism: Scolionema suvaense (assembly GCA_027575255.1). Taxonomy (NCBI): domain Eukaryota; kingdom Metazoa; phylum Cnidaria; class Hydrozoa; order Limnomedusae; family Olindiidae; genus Scolionema; species Scolionema suvaense. The sequence goes on from JAOBRC010635342.1 coordinate 9,569, forward strand.
TGGATATTTTAAGACTTCAATGGTTGCCCAATAAGTATACATGCTATTGCTATTGGTTTGGATGTAGCTGTTGTGGTTTTTGAGAAAAGTAGGGAGGGGGCTTTTTTACCCTCAACCTAACTAGGGTGTCCCTTGGCCCTCAGCAACTAGGGTTAATTGTAAGAGGGGCCATGCCGCAGTCTTTGAAATTTTTATGTCCTATACCAGTTTACAATGAACACCAAACCCACATTAAGGTAAATGCTATAAAGCGACCTCCCAGCCATAGTCCAATCAACCCTCATATAAGAAAAACATATCAGATTCTTTACATTTTCTTTTTGCCTGTTTATGCAATGCTGTCACCCGAACACCTTGCATTTTGGCTTTTTTACATGAAGTAGGGAAAGCTCTTACCAAGTATTGTACTCAACTATCACGGGAAAGGCTGCAACAGTAAAGAGTTCTACTTCATAACTCACCTTCTTTACCGAATTAACACCTCATTTCATTCAGCTATATCCTCCCCATTTTATTTGCAGCCCCTATTTTCAGGCTAAATTTTAATTTTCCCTGCAGGTCACTATGACCCGACCATTTTAGGATATTCAAAATATATTTATGTCCACCCCCTGGTTATTCAACACCCCCTTACAATGCAGCACAAAAGAGTATCACATTTAATGAGATTCATGAGAATTCAATATTTATATACAGGCAAGAACCTTCATACAACCCATAACAGGGAAGTTTCAAAAGCGTACCCGTATTTTTTCTTCCAGTTCAGTTGCCAACCCCTTTTCCCCAAGAACCAGAATGTTGATTGGCTCATCTTCCGTATCCAAGAAGAGATCATTCTCGTATGGGTTGCACGTGTTCCTACATAAACAATAAAAATCATCACCAGCCATTCAGGTTCACATTGTAAAGTTTAGATAAGATGTACAAACAGAAAGCTAATCACACTTTGCAATTTATTACCAACTTGCGAATGCAGCAATATGACCTGCTAAAAATACTAGAAGTAGGTATAACATTTTTTACAAATATGCTGAATATTGTGCTCTTCTCCTGGATATGACCTGAAATTTTATCTGACTAAAACAAAAAAAAAACAGACTCTAATCTAGAAATTTAGGGCAGCTTGCCTGGCCCAAAACGGGCACATTTTGTTTAATTAGGGCATTGCCTGCAGGGCAATGCACATGCAGCTGGGGTGTAGGG
>JAOBRC010635453.1:0-10770 GCA_027575255.1 Scolionema suvaense
AATTATGTCATTGTTTTACGAGGTCTTGTTGGCCCTGGTGCACTGTAAGCTTTCAAATATTTTTGTGATTACTTGGAAGAATAGCCAACAGAATCAATATTTTGTTGTCATATAAACAATGTCTCTGTGAGGGTAAAAGCTTTCTTCTGCACCAGAACGCCTATCGTCATTGCTTGCTATGCTTGTGATTATTCAGCGGTCTTTTAGATCAACAGTATGCAACATATCCAGGGCATATTCTGGAAGGGCAGGGCATGTGTTCGATGTCCAGTATAAGGGCAGCTTTTCTCATGTTTTTCAAAGGATCTTATTGTTTTGAGCCTTGAGGGGCAGCCTGTTGCGTTTGATAGTCAATAGCAGCATGGGGCTAAAATAAGCACGGATAATTGATAACTGGTAGTTGTTGGCAACAAAGTACTCATAACTAGCAAAAGTAAAGAGTGAATGCAGTCTGGTAAATGACTAACTACTACAACTTAGTTTTTGTCTATGCAATTGCTGACCTGATGTGGACTTCATTTCCCACAAATTTTGAGTGCTGCTGCCATGCATATGTGCAACTTTAACTTCAAATATTTGTCTTGTGTGTTTCCTTTGCACTCAATGAAGGTTCAGGGCAGTTTACCTTCTTTTTTTAAATTTCATTGATTTTCTGCAGGAGTGTACTAGTTCTGTTACTGCCAGTTCGAAGGTTGGTTTTATGAAGTTGATACTACTATATATATTGATTTCTTGATTTGTCTTTGCAGGAAAGAAGGGCAAAGCCATGAAGAATTCAAAGTGAGTTTCATTTAGTTGCATAGCATTTATAAAGGGTTTATAAGGACTTTTGAATGGAACATAACTTGTTGCTGTCATTGTTGCTCTGTATTGTACAATGATATGATACTGCCTGACGCAATGAGTTATTTCCCAGTATTAGAAGCCAGTGTTTTAACCAAGCACTTACCTTTTTGCATCTACACTTTTTGTTGAATTAAGTTTTGGGGTCAGCTTTTCAACTGAGGGTCCAGAGTGCTGCTGTGAGCTCCCTTGTGGGGTCCATCCATGCCGTTCTGTGGCGGGTATTCATTTCTGTCAAATGTGCCATTCAGTGTATTGAAAGCCTTTAAAGTTCTTATCTCCGATCCATATTTTGACCCTTATTAACCCCTTAAGTGATACCGGTACCTTTTGAACGACCAGTGCATACAAGAAGTGTATTTTTTTATGAAGGTAACACCCATATTTTGTCACTTATGTGTAAAGTCTCTATCACTATCACTATTTCTTTGTCAATTTCTTACTCAATAGCATCAGTTGAGCGTTGATCACTCTCGTCTGATGCAGATTATGGCTTAACAAGGAGCAACCTGTGTCAAGAAGAAACTCCCCGTAGTTTACTCAAAGAAGTCTTGCTCACTTGTTCAGGTTCAGAGATTCTTCTACTGGCATGTCATGTATTTCTCCACATTTTTCTGCTACTTCAGCACTTCTCATAAGCCATCAAGCAACAATCAAATGTGGCCTAATGTAGCTGAAATATTCTCTATTCTGTTTTTACAGTAACTGACATAGCTCCAGCACACCTTTCAATCTTTTTTTTGGTGAGACTGGGGGTGTTATTTTCTCTGCCAGATTCAGTTTTTGAAACTCAATTCAGATTCAGTTTTCCCCCTAGGATAAAGGGTGTGGAACAATGCTTGGATAAAACACTGTAAGTGGACTTCTGTAAGCAACTTTGTTCCTCTTCTTGCATCCTGGCTTGTCTTCCTTGTTCTAGAAATTTTTTCAGTATGTGTTCTGATATGCATATGACTTGGTATGAATCTCTTATTATCAGGCACTTTGGGGCATGGGAAAAGTATACTACCGGATTTGGATCAAAGATGCTTGAAAAGGTGCGTGAATGGTAATCAAGCATTGCAAGTTTGATATGTATGGCTTTCAGTTTGTTTTGTCACAATGCTTCTCTTTGTTGGCTGTGTAATTCAAGCCAAGTGTGGAATTTTACTCCTTGTTTATGTAGGTATAGTTTTTTTAGTTTTTCTTTTGTTTTCTTTCATTTTATTCAATGCGCGTTACTTGTTTATTGTTTTGTCCTTGTTGTGTGGTGATTTTTGCATCTGGGTGGGACCAGTAAAAATTGCATAATTTGTTGAGTGTGTCAGGGAGTTGCGAAATTACCGAAGTCCAAGAAAATTTTTTTTGAGATTTTCAGGTATATGTTGCCACCGCTCGATGCAGTCGATTAGTTGCTGGGTTCTGATGTGATCAGTTGCCACCGCTCAATGCAGTCGATTAGTTGCTGGGTTCTGATGTGATCAGTTGCCACCGCTCGATGCAGTCGATTAGTTGCTGGGTTCTGATGTGATCACTTGCTTTGCCTAAAAATATGTGGAATCGCCTCAAATAAAGTTGTCTTAGAATAAAGTCCCCAAAACAGGATTGCTTGTCCTCTGCACACAATGTGTTAAAGCTGCCATCAGAGTCTCAAATACTGACACACGGATGCTTGTGTTGAATCAATATGTGTATGAATTTTAATTTGGCTTGTATAGTATATAAATAGATACATAATTTAATTTCCTACTCGCAGGCAGAGATGAGAAAGTGTTTAACAAAGAGCCTAGTGAAATTCGGCAGTGCTATTTTCGTTACACTGGTCAAACAGTAAGTGCATACAGGAATTCCTGCTTGTAGAAAACTATTGTTTACATCTCTGCTTCGGCTGTCAAGCATTGTCAGAGTGGTAGACGTTTCCAGTTTGTTGATTTATGGGTAATTGCAACTATAGCTATGCACATTTGCTGCGTTGCATTTAATTCACGCAGACTAGAGGTGAGTTTTCACACAGCGGAATTGTTTCGCGCGGAACTTTTGTTCCGCACACTCAATTCCACTCGAACAGAAATTTCATTCAAACTCAAATTCTGCTAGAAAGTTGCATTGACTTCAACGTTCTGCCGGAAGTGGAATCCCCTCAAAATTGATCACTTACTTGCAATGCGCATGCTGAGTTATTTTTATCCGTTCTCTGGCAACTTGCCTTAATTACAAATGGATGATACCACTGCAGTAAACTATTTTGCATGACCCCTGTGTTTTAATTACCATAGTCAGATTGTTGTGGTTGCCAAAATTAGTCTCTCCCCCTGTTTCTTAGGCATTGAATAGTTGTACTTGTCCTTTGGTTCAAAATTTTGAAGAGAGAGGTTTACTAGCTTAAATTATTAGTTACAGATATGGGTATGAGTTATTATCCCATTCTTTGAAAATAGGTTCCAGCCATTGAAATTCAGAAAAACCTACGTCTGCACTTATCTTGCCAAGGTGAAGCTCCCCAAGGTATAATTTGTCCTTTGGCAAGAATTCAGCAGAACAAAAAACTGTGCATCTTTTCTATGCTCCTCCTTGGCAATTAACACAGCAAATTTAGGGACATATAAATCTCACTCTCAACTATGTGGTAGTTGCATGGAAGACATGTACACTTATCGATAGTGTATGGAATAGTGCCATCAGTGTAAGCAAGAATTGCTGTGTGAAGCAAACGTTAGTCACAAAAATAAAGACACGTTTCGTGCGATACTGCCTCCAGCATTTCATTCATTTTTGCTGAGGCTACGTGCAGAGGAGGCAATGTGGTTCGGCATTTACATTGCCAATTGCCAAGATAATGCCAATGTGAATTTTAGTGCTTGTTGTCAGTTGTCTTACCAAAGGTTATTACATCGTGATTTCTTTTGCAGATGGGTTACAAAGGAGGAGGCATGGGGAAGCGAGGAGAGGTAAGTGAATCAGGAGGACAAGGAACAGTTAAAAAGACTGTCTCCAATAGACTTCATTGAATACATTTTTTTTCAGTTTTACTGGTCAAAAGCGATTGTCTGTCTACTAGAACTTCGGGTCTTTCAATGCTTATATCAGGTAGATCTGCTGGCTGTGTGCACATTTTTGCTTATATCAGGTAGATCTGCTGGCTGTGTGCACATTTTTGCTTATAGCAGGTAGATCTGCTGGCTGTGTGCACATTGTTGCTTATATGGGAAGGACAACTTTTAGCTGTAGTAATATTGAATATATGTTTCAAGGCAGCCAAATCTTCTCTTATCTGCACATAGCTATCCTATACTGGGCGTTTTGTTACTGGTTATTGTGTTGTTATGTGTTATGATGTATCTAGTTACTTTGAACTAGCTCTCTGGCTTTGTTGGTCTGCTGTTGTTTCTGTTTCTTTGGACTTAATATAAGGTCTAATATTTACAGGGTATAGTTGAACCTGTTCAAGCTGTGAAGAGAAGCGGTAGAGCTGCAGTGGGGGCATATGGATCTGAGAAACCAAAGTCTGCTGTACCTGAGGTGAAGTATACTTTAGTGTAGTTTGTCATTCCTGAATTAAAAGTGTTTACATGTGTGACAGACACCAGAAATACTCCTCTCAATGCATCTGCTATTAGTGCTGCTGCATCTTTCCTCCAATTGCTTTCTGAGACACCGTGTTCAATTTTTTTCGGTACAATTTTCATGAGGGTCATCATGTTGTGAGATTAAAGTGAAAACATTTTTATCGAAGCCACTGAATAGGATTATTCTCTATTGAAGATGTCTCACCATTTTTTCCTCTTGGTTTAGGTTTGACTATTATAGCAAGGAGGTGGGGATGGAAAGTCTTACTTTGTTTCTAGCAACTTAATTTATGTAAAGTTTGTTGTTCCATGATGTTGTCACGAGAATGGAATTGATTTTTCATGTACAACAGCCTGTATTTGACTGTGAGGAAGAGAAGGAATGTGAAATATGCTAGTGTTTTGTGTTGCACAATATTGTTATGAGATTGGTATTTTTTTATATTTGCAACAGCCTGCATTTGACTGTGAGGAAAAACAGGAATGTGAAATGCACTAGTGTTTTGTGTAACACAATGTTGTCACAAGATTGGAATTGATTTTTTTATTTACAGCAGCCTGTGTTTGACAGTCAGGAAGGAGGGGAAAGTGAAATTTATTGATTTTTTTATTTGTAACAGCCTGTGTTTGACAGTGACGAAGAAGAGGAACGTGAAATGGAAGAAATGAAGAAAGAAATTCAAAAGCTACACCAATGGAAAAAGACGGGAGAGGTTTGTGAACATGATTAATCGTCCCGTTTGAATAATTTTATGGAATCGAAGTTTAAAGGACTAATTACTGTTTATATAGAGGTTAAACCTGCTTGTCCACGGAGGTTAAATGTAAGCGACGGTGCCAATTTTGACAGAAGGTGCTAGAAAGAGGGAAGGGTAATCAGGGAGAGCTAAATTTAAAAAGATCTTGTGAAAATAAATTTCTGTCATTTCTACTCATATGGTAGGAGATGTGAATGATTTTTGATATCTTGAAAAGCACTTGAGAAACTAGTATGAAATGTATATACCGCAATGCCTCTATTTAATTTTTGGAGCTTTTAGGTGGACGCTTATTCGAGTGGGGCGCTTAGTTGGGAGGGGCGCTTATTCAAAAAACAGATTTACCAGTAATTTAAAAAGGGAAAAACTTCCCATCTTCTTATAATGAAAACGATGAAAGTTTGCATAAAAACTAAAATAAACTGTAATATTAGCATTTCTTGCTAAGTCGTCTTTCTATTACTTTCTTGTCCAAAATTCGAATTAGCTCTGGTTTCTGAAGATATAAGGAGGGGCGCTTATTCGAATGGTGGGCACTTATTCGAGGTTGGGCGCTTATTTATATTTTCACTTCTTTTGTGGGCACTTATTTGAGGGGGGCGCTTATTCGAGGCATTACGGTATTGCTTTCTGTATCGCTGTGCCCATGCTGCTTAAACAAAAGCTGATTCTCTGCTAGTTTGGCTCTGATTGTGGAGTTATTTTTATGGAATTATTTGCTTTGCTGTGGTTCTATGCATGAATGCATTACTGGCTACCATTACGTAACGGTAGCCTGCCCAGTAGTAGAACAAATCTTTAACATGGCGATAAAGACCAAAACGAAGTTATGGCTTCATGATGCATGGCACTGAAGATGTTCTCTTGATGTGCAGTCATGGTCATATTTTCAAGGCACTCTTTTCTATACTACAAGTGAAATCTTATTTGCCCCTAAATACAGAGTCACGGCTTAGAGCATGAGTTTGGTCTTTGCTTAGAAGATTTGCTATTTTTGACTTTTAAAACTCAAATCTTGGCAGTGTTTGGAGTTACTGTTGGGTATGGCAGGGCTGGTTGGCAGTTGGAGCTTTCGATTTATCAAGTACTTAGAAAGCTACAACTAAAGTGCTCAAATGGGTAAAACCAGTCACAGCTTAATACAGGTTTATTTTTTGGGCAGCGATTGTCCAGGTAATATCTTGTGAGACAATGAAACTGGCAAGGCTTTGCCTCTGTTTTCATGTAACTGAGAAAGAGCACTTGAAATTTGTTTCTAATAATCTGACATGGCGGCATCTCAGTGGAACAAGTCACATTCCAATGTAATGCGTAAGTTGGTGCAGGAAATAAGTTCAATACTCATTCAAGATGCATAGCTTTGCAGTATCGATATATATTTTATAGTGCAGGTAGCTCAGTCATTCGCCAGTCTCTGTTGGCGCTCTGCCTTTGTGTCAAACTTATATATTTTCATTGCACAACTAGCCTACTGTCAGACCTAGAATGTTGTACCTTAATGCTACTTTCACCAGTCCATGCTGACTCTCAAAACACGTGCGGCATTAGGATGCTGACATAGAATGAAGTATTTCTTGTTGTGTGATGTTGCAGTGCAGTATACTAGGATAGTCATTCAGGCTAAATGTTAAAGATATTGTTAATGATAGATGTATTTTATTGGTTTTCAACTCTGTTACTCGTGCCATCCACTCATAAATTTAGAAAAATTATGGAAAACGAACAGATGGTAGTGTTTAAAACTGTTGATAAATAGATTCCTTATTTGGGTCATCATTCTTTGAATATGCGATCTGAAGACCTTCACTGTACTTAGTGTTTTGACTGCTTTAGTGTATGAGTATCTGTTTCAGCCCTTGTTTTGAAACTTTCCTCCAGGATTTGCTTCTGAATTATTATGTAACTAGATGTATAATCTGTAGGTGTAATTTTCCCACTAGGTGGCAGAAACAGCGAAAAAAAGAATGAGATGTATCACATTTTATGGAGTATTTCTCCAAAACTGTGATTTTGTAACATTCCCGGAATTCACGAAAACAAGGGACGGCAAAGAATTTTCGTTGACTGCATTACTGACGCCGGCAGTCGATGACATTTTTTCCAGCTGTCCAGGGTTTGAAAATTTCAAATTTCTAAGCAAGGTCTCTGTCAGACCTGCATCTGATTGGATAGAAGTGCCACTTACCGTAACCAGGAATGATTACTTACTGCAGGGAAGGTTAACCTAAGAAGGCCACTGACCATAAAGATAAATTCCACATGCTTTGAATAATGCATGAATTGTTCATGTAGATAAAAAATTATACCTTCTTCAGCTCGAGTGGCCATCAACAACATTAGCAAAGCAGTGCTAGTAAAGAAAGCTGCATCGAAAAGAAATGCATGCTGCATCATGGCCTACCAGACACGCTTGGTTCTGACTGCTAATTTATCATACTGCTGCACAGAGTTAGATGCTCGGTTGGTCATGGATAGCTGTATTAGAGGTGTTGAAGTATTGGCAGCAATTTTTTGCCTCCTTGAAACAGAGGCTCACAACTGCAGTTATTGCGGCATTGCTGAATGCGGTATTGTGAATTCCGAGGACTGTTGCAAATTTTGCGTTTAAAACTTCAGAGTTACATATGGAGCCTTACATATGTCTCCGTTGGACACTCAGATTCGATTGACCGTTAGATGACGAAATTTCCTATCATTTTCTTTGTTTGCTCTCAAGCTTTCCATCTCTGAAAGAGTGCAGATATCTTTCTGTAGCCAAAGTTTAAAAACGATAAAGCCTATTTTGAGTTTATAATCAATGAAATTCAACAATGATTTTTGTCTGTACTTTTTAATAGTTTTGATTTTGCTTTTAGCTGCTCCTGCGCCAAGTATAGTGTTCTCTCATTGTGTAATCTTCTTTTCATTTGCAGACAACAGCCAAGCCTAGGTATGTGTACAAAACCGCTGACGAAGTAAAGGTATGTTTATGTACAAGACATTCAGACATGCTGGCTATCCATGAGTGGTTCAATGAATGCCTCTAAGTCAAACGTACTAGAATATGGTCTATATATATGACCAATGATAATGTGCAAGTTGTTTGTATTTCAAACGCAATTTACGACCTGGTTTGATATTAGTGAAAAGGCATGATCTTTAAACTCTTTCTGTACAAAGCTTAACCTCAGTTGATCAGCAAACTTCTATTCAAACCTGTTTGACACCGTGTAGCACAAAACAATAGTGCTCCCAAACTGTAAAGAAAATCATAAACTCAGATATGCAACGAAAGACAACCGTGCTGTAAAGTGAAATAGAATTTGCTGGGCACCATGGGAAAGAACTTTTTCCCGCAGGGTTACAAGTGATCGCAACTTTATAGAGAACTATCCTTGTCGGAGTGTGAGAGGAGATTGTTCTGAGGAAGATGGACTAGTACTGATTTTGTCTTGGAATTTATCAGCCTTTTGTGACTTTTGTCCCTGATCTCGACAGTGTTTAATCGCTTATTTGAAATGGATTCCCTGTTGTCAATAGCATTTTCTGTTTTCGAAATTCATTCCTTGCTGTGAACAGGAAGGGGGTCCTGTTTTCATGTTATGCAATTTTTATGTTACATGCAAGTCTCTGTGATAAAGCCTATTTACTCTGGACTGGCGACTTCATTGTTTCAACTGTAATATTTATGTGAAATCTTTCCTTTATTGTAGAAGTCGGGCAAGGCCAAGAAGCTAGCGCCTCTTCTGGCTTACGGGAATGTCAAGGTATGTCTCTCTTCAGCTGATATACTGTATGTAAAGGTTTCTGCAAGGTGTGAGAAGCAACGAACGAGAAGCTATTTTCCCAAAGTAAATAACTTTTTATTCAATTCAATATTTTACTGACAATAAAATGGTAGTCAAACAGCAGACGTTTCAACCCTAGTTTCCTTTTGTTGATCGTGTTTCCAGGAGTGTGCCCCTCTGGTAACCTGGTTCCAAATTTTATGTGCTCAGATTTATCTGAGTTATTATTTGAATTTCTTTCGGTGCACCTGTTGATCTTACTTATCTTAAAGCTGTAGGTTCTAAATTGTATGCCTAAGCCTAATTTATTTCAAAGTTATTGTGCAGGTCCTCTGAATCATATCTCTTGCATGCACGATATTTTCATGCTCACAGTGTACATACAGATTCTTTCACCAGGAAGGTAATCATATGTAGCTTGGTGAATTTGCTAGCCTAATTTAACTTTTGTTGATGTTTTTCTAGCTTTACTTTCGAATCAATTTCTGTTCAATTCCAGGTGGTTGATATGACAGGGCCAGAGACGAAAGTCCTTCAAGGATATAGCTCTCTTGCCCATCAACATGCAAAGCCGGGTGAAGAGTCGTATCACCCAGGTAAGTTAAGGTTGGCAAAATCCGATAATTTTGCAATGTTTTATGTTTGGTTTCAGAACTTTAGTCAACAGGTTTCGCTTTTTTAAGCTTTTTTATCTGAGCAATATTTGCTGAAAGTCATTGCAGATATTGTGGTATTCTGTCATATTTTGTGTATTTTTGAACTATTAGTACGATCAAGAGAATTTCCACACATTTTTTATTTAATGTATATCGTCTTGTTTTGCAATTTCCGTATGTATCTCTCTGTAGTTGTAGCTATTCTAGGAAACTGTGAGGTTAGCGAAGAAAGTAACATCCTTAGCCAGGAGATGAATTTTTCATAAATTTGTATTACATTACCCCTCTGTAGAGTTGATGCTAAAAATACTATGATTGAGCTTATTTGAACTCAATTCAACTTACAGGCTACTTCTATGAAAAGGTGTATAGAACTGTTAAAAGCCCATATTGGTGTATATATTTCTTCTTTCATTCCTTTCCTCAAAAGTTAGAGAAACCTGCTTCAGCCTGTGTTTTTAATTTTTAGTGCTATCTAAAGAGCAAGAGGAAGAGAAACGTTTTGCTATGCCGGAACTGGAGTATAACCTGAACTTGCTTGTGGACTTAGCTGAGTCAGAGATTGTACAACTGGATCGACAGTATGTAGTGGTTGCTCTAAACCCCAACTGCTCTTTATGGGTATTCTGTTTTATTTTTATGTTGAATGAAAGGCTTTTATTCCTCTTTTCTAACAAATTTCTGGTTGACATTGGTTCTGGTGATTGTTTCTTATTAATCTTCAAAGCGTTAGTTGGTGTCATTCATCAAGTGTAACCACATTTCATGCACTTGTGCTTCTTGGCCTTTCATCGACAGAGTTATTCCCTGTTTAAAGAGGGAGAGCTGCAAGTTTTGTCTGTCGTTCTCTTGAGTGTTCTACTTCGCTATGGATTGCTAATACCCGATGTTGCGTCTTTCATTACATTTAGTGTTTTGTACTTTCCTTATTGAATATGCCATGTATTGAGCAATTGTGCAGATCAAGTTGTCTGCTTATTACTTATCTTCTGATCATGTCTGCGCTTGCAGATTGTAAATACCCTAATCTCCGATCATGTCACTTCTGTCGTCATGTTGGGCTTGTTGCAAAAAAATCCGTCCTATCACTTTTGCCCCTGTCCTCACGCTGATCAAGTTTAAAGTAAATTCTGTTATAGTGCATTATATTTGTATCATTGTCTTCAGATTAAGATTCGAAAGAGACAATGTCGTCAATATT
>JAOBRC010635564.1:0-10770 GCA_027575255.1 Scolionema suvaense
CCTCCGGGTGACACAGGACCCCTGCTCCCTCAACCACGCCCCGATAAGAATGTGACCTTGCCAGACCTATCCTTAAACCAGGGTCATGTCCTCAAATTCTGGGCGGCCCCCCGGGGTAATATCATGTCAATAATTGTATCGCTGTGGGGAACTGTTTATGCGAGAGAAGGTAGATTTCGCCTCGGATGTACCGATTCAAATTTGCCTGAAGCGAGATCATGGCCAGTGAAACTAAGAAAGCTTGGTATTCTATTTGTCTTCTTCCCTGTAGCGACGATACGATCTGTAGACGGTGTTTTCGAGCTGTGTCCCAAATTGAAATATATGAATGTGTTGTCAAGGTCGTCGCACGTTCTCTCTAATGCAGTAGTTCAAAACAGCCTTCACTATCGCTCTGCACCCCCACCAAAATACCCCAAGCAAAAAGCTTTATAAGGTTTCATTCTCCATCAATTCGCCAAACTTCTTCCAGATCAAGCAAAGGAATGAAGACTTCACCTCTTCCTGTCCAACCTATAAAGAAAGGGCTTTCATTCTCGGAGGATGAAATACAGAAAGAGATAACTGAGGGGGTTACTAGCTCTATGGGAATAAAGGAGGTTTATTTCATCCTATTTTCACTGAGCATGGCCCACTTGTACGATATTTCCTGAACGGCAAAAGCTTAAGGGGTGAAACTTGGTCAATTCCTTCAGCAGACACAAGCTCGGCAGCGGACACAATTTCGATCACGCACCGTTCTACTCCATAAACACTCAGTCACCCACACATACTCAAGGTTCCGATAAAAACTTTGTTTGGGTAGGTGAGGAGGGCTGGCAGAATAATTTATCGCAGAAGAAAAAATTATAAAATAATTGCTTTCGAAGCATTTCTCTGATTGGATCGTGATGGCTGCTCGAACCAATCAAAACTCGGGGATTTTAACAGCACTTTGACGCGTCCAGATCTGGACGCAAAGATTTCCTGTGAGGATCTACCAAGCCCGGAATGAGCGGAGCAGCGCTGACGATAGGAGAAAGCAGCGGAGAGATTTACCGGGTTTGGCACCCAGGTTAAATTATACAAAATACACAAACACCCTAAGCAACCAGCAACTGAACTAAGTATGTATACAAAAAGTATCAATGGCCAAAGCACTAAGTAAGATTAGACCTCCACCATCAAACAGTCAAGTATGAAGTGATAAAAGTAAACACACGTCATATCCAGGCAGGTAACGTAACTGCACAAAGACAAAATGCGAGTGAACTGAAGTACCAGATAGTATCAAACTAGCACGATTTAATGGTGTATACATTTTCACAAGTCCTGCCAGACAGCTGAAAGAATCATAATAAACCTTTCTGCAAATTCTCATAATACAATGCACTGTAGTAAGGACACACCCATAGTACAATGCACTGTGAGAAGGACACACCCATAGTACAATGCACTGTAGTAAGGACACAAAGGTCTGCTGACATAATCTCTAAAAATTAGGCGTGGTCACAAAATTGTGTTCCCCACCACTTCTTGTCTTCAAAGTTACTCTAAGTCCTAAAAGTCTAATCTGTCAAGCTAGAGATGGCTCAGTTTTCTCCACAGTCAGGTAATATCATCATGGGTCGAAGGATGGGCAAAGCTGTATTTTGAGCATGTCTCAATATTTTTTGTTCAAGATTATATCTACAAATTTTCAGTCTCTTTGGTGGCTCAGCTTCCCAACAGCACATCCAATACGCCCACCACATGCTGCGTGCACACTAAACAGGTGGACAACTCCCCCTACAAGCATAAAGCCAGGAAAAAAACTATCTGTAAGACCTGGATTACCGAAAGAGGCCACACATTTGGCACTGAATAAAATGATTGACGCATAGAGCAGATTTTGACAACAATTTTGCTTTCTTTTCCAGCAGAAAGGCGTCTATGAATCTAAATGCTAAAAGCATCCATGAATCTAAATTTCCGACTAAAATAACTTAAAAACTAAAAACTTAAAAACTTAAAAAATAGAAAAATTCATATCGTATTTTGCTGTGACCAAATGCGACTAACCAGTCAGTTTTGCTCACATAGTTCTCTCAGTAAAACAGTCTGAAGACATATCCGAAAAATAAGATTTTGACCAGGCCTTGAATTTCTGGTGGAGCACAAATTCTAAAATGCAGCTAATATAAGCATATTGAGAATAGACATAGCAAGCTACTTACATACGGAATCCTAAATACAAGTGTGCTTACTGTGCATAGCTAAATGCTGCTCCTTTAGGTCATAATACCAGAGATAATTCAGAGCTGTAAAATAGTCACTTAATAATTTTCAAAAGCACCATAACCAAATTTCCCCCACAATTCCCTGACATTAATAAAGAGGGCTTGATTTCCCTGACATCTATGGCAAGGATTTGATGTCCCTGACATTTCTCTGACTTCCCTGACATGGCAAACACCCTGTAACAGGTAGCGCTGCAAGAACTAGGTATATCATACGCAAATGTTGGGTTGGGAACTTGAAGGACAAACGTCTTTGGGGAACTAGAGTGCAGCACACAGGCAGTACTCAAGCATTATAGCAACAGCAAAATAAAACAATATATGTTATCCTTCATGTCATGCAGCAGCCTATGGCCAAAACATAGACTAACAAAATTGGATCAGCTGGTTTTTGCTAGAAGTACCAAGTACTTCAGACACATTCACTGTGACACTCAGGTAGTTGCTAACAAATCAAAAGAAATGCTAAATGTTGCCTCCACTTGAGAAACAATATGCACTAACATGTTTTCTATTGACTGAACCACGATGAATGGTAAACAACTTCTCTATATTGACTGATTAATTTTTCAGTCATAAAACACGCTCTATGAAGGAAGCGTGCAGCAAAAATTGTCACAAATGTTACATGGACTGTTACACATGATTAGTTTGTAATGTGATTAGCTCTTTGTGTCTAAAATTACATGGCATGTTCCAATAACAGAGACAGCAAAACGTTAAGCAGCTATCTCAAAAAGATTGGAAAACTAGCCTATTAACAGATTCTTCAATTAGTTGAAATAAGGCCTGGTCTGTGGTCGCAGGCCGCAGGAAGACTTGATCAATACCATGCAAATTATAAAGAGGCCTACCCAGGTGGATAAATAGACATAACTAACCTGTTATAAAGTCGATGCACCAGCCATGCTTCTGATTCGGCATGAATCAGTTGAGGACGGATTGGAAGATCAAGCCTCTCTTCGCTCATTAATTTACTAGCAATTGAAATCGAAATACTGAGGATGAAAGTGTTTCATAATAACGCAGATATAAAATTTAATGACAAAGCTTTTGAACAGTATATTGCTGAGAGAATTACACAGCGCTTTTGAATTCCGATGACACAAGTACAATTTTAATAGTCTAATCAAATGGAACAGTCCAACTGCAGAAATCATAGAACATTCTGAGACAACTGCAATAACCAATAGAAAGCATATGGTTATTTAACAAGAAAACCACAGTTTAAGCTACAAAATCAGTACAGATAAAAAAGGCTTCGCATATACATACCTAGCTAACGAGAAGAGGTGGATAACGATAGGGTTGTACTGCCTTCTGACAGCTAGTAAAGCACCAAAATAAGCCGAAAGCACCAGCAATTCCTGTCTCCTATAAAGAGGCAAGGGAAAATAACAGAACACAGATACACAGAAAATGTCTAAAAACAAAATTATACAATCAACTTAAGAGGGGATGCAGAATTTTCATTTACTTTGATTTAAAGACCAACTTTCATTTATTCAGCTACTTAAATCATAATACAATAAGTTTCTTATAAAACCAAAGTACAAGACGAAATATCAGGCACATATAAATCATATTTCTTGCCTTCAAGTTCACCTTCACCTCTTAAGTTCCTCTCTACACAAATATGGTACACAGATATGACACAATTTCATTATGCACATACACGTGACAATGGAATAGATGTCCAGTTTAATAACTCTCTTGATGCTTCCACATCTACCTATCAAATATAATTATGTTGTTTTCACCACAATACATGCAAAGATAAATCCAGGCAAATGGATCACATACGTGCTGGCTTTGACATGCAATAACTTTTCAGGCTTGATGAATGAAAGAAGACGTACAATAGGATAAACGTCATTCAAGTACCAATTCCCTCTACGTAGCACATCTAAAAAATTGAGCAAGAAAATGGTGCACATAACAAAAAATTTGGAATTGTGGTAACCAAACAAAGTCAAAGACAAACTTTAAATTTGAATACTTCATGCATTTTCCTAACCTACAAAAGAATGACTGGGTTGCAGATTGACCAAGAATGCACCTGGTATAATAATAATAATAAAAAAATCCACACAAATCTGTCATTTCCAACAAAAACTAACAAAGAAACAGATGCGAGTTTCCGTTCTTTTCAGGCAATTTTCGAGAGGAGTGCTACTGGGTGTCTGCTGATTTTTTTGAATTCTAAGTAATTTCAAGAATTTTTTCGCAATGCTTCTTCCATGCTTCTGTGTTCAATTTCGATAATTTTAAGACTTTTCTAAGCAAAAAGTCTACAACAAAGCAAATGTCCATGTGCAGGTCTGAACAAATCTTACAACAGAATTAAATTTTCTTTTATTTGCCAACCACAGATGAGAATGCACCTAGGCAACTTGGCTTGTTATAACTTTGCACAATGACAACAACCCACACACAGAAACATAGAATTAACGAAAACCAGGCAGCCATGAGATACTGAACAGAAAGAAACCTACAATAGTGTACAAAATATTAATTACAAAAGGTATTTTTAAGCCAAAAATAAAAAAATGAGCTCTAAGATTTTTGATCATGAATTTACTTGACAATTACTTACTATGCAGAAGTTGAGCAACTTGAACCAGTGGACTGAATTCCACACTCTTTGTTAATTGCTTAAAACATTAACAAATTCCGAGCCACATTCTACATACAATCTAGCACAGCATCAAAGTCAACTTTTTTCAAAATTCCAGGACAGTACATGTTTGGAACACAGGCTAACTCTCTACTTAAATAATAGAAACACAACAGGATTTAATACGAGATGAAGCACATTAAGAAATACATTATCATGTCCGAGTCAGCTACCTATCTTTGCTTATGAACTTCAAATTAAATAAATGGATGCAAGCTATTGTGGTGAATAGATGCATGTCATTATTTTTCTTTATGCTTTTTTGCATTTGTGTTACATCATTACGTTTTACGCATGCATCATGATATTTTCACAGTCCTAAGTGGCATACCTATTAAAAAACCCCTTGGTCATGCCCTTCAAGGAAACGCAACCCCCACATGTTGACGGTCTGCGGGAAACCCTGATATGTGAATCCTGGGTGAGAACTAATTGGCTATTCCTCGTTTAACTGATATGGACAGAAAGAAAAAGCAACTACAGTGTTTTTGTCACTGCATTTTGTTTAATGAAAGTCAAACTCGAATTCAGAAGACACAGGACACGGCATCGAGCTAAATGAATCCTTTGTACAAAGAGATCCTTCTTCTTTATACATAGCAGAAAACAAACAATAGACTGTCTATGTGGGAATTTTCCAACAATAATAATCAACATCGATTTATCCTTTCATAGCAAGGGCTCTTTTGTACATCTAATATCATTCAGTCACAGCATAGACAGTTAGTGTAACAAAAGCAACAAAAGCAACACACACACAACCTACCATATACATAGTCCAACCCGACAAGTAGCGCCTTTTCAGGAGTGGGTGATACTAAAAAGTGCTTGACGGAGTTTCTAACATCTTTCTGATCATGGCAAATTTGTGCAGTTTTTGTATTTTCATCCATGGATGGTAAACCAGCCTACCAGAGTAAAATTTGAAAAAAAGTAACAATGAAAAAGGTAAAATAACAACCGTGCTTCCAGAAATGCTGAGCTTCATTTAAACATAAAACTTAAACTACAGAGCAGACCAAATGGTGCCAAGAGAAAAATTATTCAATACTAGCAAGCAAATTACAAGCAAGAAAACAAGACAGGTGAATCAGAAAATACTTAAACTAGTCAGGTATCAATGACGATCATAATCATAACACAAATCAACACATATCAATGAAATCACAAAGAGTCTGTGGAGGCAAAGTATAGCATCAAGCAAATAAAAATGCGCTACTTGACAAGATTGCCAATTCAATATACATTAATAAGGCACATCAGTCAACAGAAACAAGGTCAGCACAATGGCCACACAAACCAACTACAAACCTCATGCAACAGATTGTTTATATCGGCATCAGATCCTATGAAACATGCACAGAATGTGAACAGAGGTAGATCACAATCCGGAATTTGCTTCAGAAGAGCTATACCATTCTCCCTGAAACGCAGATGAATTTAAGAAAGGAAGATACACAAATGATAAATAAAATAAAGTACAAATCATGCAAAAATATCTTGAGTAACTCCATCACCAAACATGATTTTTTACAAGTTAAGAATAAAACAAACAAAGAACTGCAGGTTCATGGACAAGTCAGGCCACACATGTAATGGCAAATTAAATCCCAAGCTGTAGCTCCCTTGTATGTGGGAGACTCTACAAGCGTAGCGAAAAAAACAGGCGTTTGAGTAGCTTGTAAGGAGATTCCCGGAAAAGTTTTGTTGCGTGTTTAGTTGATTTTACTATCACTCCTAGCTGCCAACATGGTTGGCAATGAGGAAAATATTTTGACTTTTTATGTCCATCGATCGCCAGAAAATGCGCTTCCAAACTCAACCCTGTCATAGTTGAGCTTCAGAGCTTCAAATCAAACTCTATTGCAATCGCTTGCAACTACAATTCCTGCTCAAACAGAGAATAAATTTGCCCTAAACTTTGCTGCTATATTTTAACGTCATCAGCAATCAACCCATAACAGAACTGATATCATTCAATAAACCTGTGTTCATATTTCACAGAGCCCTGTCACGCGCAAATCTGTCTGGGGGTTTATACTATATCCATATATAGTTCGACGTACTAACCATTTTTTCAGAATTTTTATTTTCGCTATTGTTGTTTGCCAACTTGGATTCCCGGAAATTTCACATGCCTGAAAAAAGAGCACCTAGGCGATGAAAAAGGAAGCCATCAAAAAACATTTTCTCAAAACAATCACAAGACTTCAACACTACAGAGGGTTTAGTGACATCGTATGCGAATGAAGAATAAACCAAAAATTAAACTTTTTTCTACAGAGAAACACTCCACATAACTTTTTTTCTTTGAAATTTTCAGCGGGTTTTTAGCTACCGCCCTCATCAGCAATCACAATAAGCACTCTGGCCAACCGCCATGACAAGGGATATGCACGATGACAAATTCAAAGAATGCTACAGGGATGAGGCTCCTTCTTTTGATATAAATAGCATTGTACCTTCAAAACTCTTTTACGTCGTAATTACAGTATCTCTTTGTGCAGCTGGGATGCCAATATGCGCCCCTTCCCTTAATTTATGAAAATTTCTGAAAATCCAAAAGCTGCAGCCTTGAAACTTTCTGACTTCATTCCCTGTTTAAGAAGACGTGTTTTCAAGATATTTTCAGGAGTACAGTGTATATGGACCTCATATGGCTAAGCATAAAAAACGTTGCACTCTTCAATTCAAAACCTATCCAAAGGTAATAAGCCATTACTTGTTAAAACAAAAAGACGGCTTAAAAAAATTTATTCCTTGTAAGATGATGACGAATATGTTGCTGAACTGACGGACTCCCACAAATTTAGTTATGGATCACTGCGTCACCCAATGCAGAAGAAAAATGAGATGACACAGATGGCATCTACAAACCACAACATCATGATAAACATAACAATAACAACTATGACTAGTAAAGTTCACGCAATAAAAACCTAAAAGTAACCATTATTAAAAGCATTAATGCATAATTCTAAGGCAAACAAGAGTTTTCCAAAATAGGACATACCGTAATTATCTGAAAGAGCCCCCCGGCTTCCATGAGCACCCCTTTTTGACAGCTGAGAAATTTAATGAGCACCACGGTTTACATCAGCACCACCCTCACACCAGGAAAGGGGCGCTCATTTGGAAATTTGTAATGTATGATGTGAATGAGCGCTCACTCAGATAGTTTACAACAATGACGAACAAGAGAAGGATTATCTTCAGTCAGATACTCTTTTTTCTTTTTATAATAAGGGAGTTTACAAACATAGTCGGTAATGATTTCTAAACTGAGAAGGTCGTACTTTCCATTTTGGTTTTTCAGTTCAGACTGAAGAATATTCACCATTCTTTGAGTCTTTGTAAACCCCACATATTTGGCCGGAACAGCAAGTCCAATTTCTCTCATTCTTTTTCCACTGACTGATGCTCACTATTACTAGTTCCTACTTTGCATTTCTTGTAATGAGCGCTCTGGCTTGAATGAGCACCTCCCTCAAATGAGCACACATTCTAAAAGGTAGAAAATTAAATGAGCGCCCCGGCACTCATTCAGATAATTACAGTACATGGTTCATACAATCTCTACTATTCTGCTCAGAACTGTTTGGTATATAGGGTTTGACCTTTGTACGCATGGGGAGGGGGAGGGTGTAACTCTGACTCCTAAATACTTCAGGATTGGCTAAACAGCAACCACCAAACTTTTACATCAACAAAATTTTGACAACCTCAGTAATTATTCAGAAAATTAGTAGCCGAATTACTTAAAAAGTAATAATAATAATAAAAAGGGCCCCAGTTACTGCCAAGTTAAAAAAATTGTTCGACTAATTATTTTAATGCAACTTCGCTTTTTTCACATGCCAATGGACCCTAAATTACTAAATATACAGTAGCCTAAACATCCTTCAACGTCTTTACTTTCAGCCATTTTACCGAATATATATATCCAAAACGCTAAAAACCAGTTGCATGGCACATGAAAAAAGGCTAATATCTTGGGCATGGGCAAGCCAAGTTGCACCAAATAAACTCTTGTAACTGAGAGTCAGAAAAAGCCTAGAATAAGGTGTACGACTTGGTATAATTGAGGAAGTACCCACCAGCACTCCAGTACTCCAGTGCCACAGGATGGTTATCAGAGCTAAGAAAAATGGGTAACCCCGCCGAACTGTCGACCTACAAGCCCTCAACGCACATGCAACCTGTGAAACCCATTACACTCAAAGCCCTTTCCACCTTGCTCGAGCAGTCCCACGTGGAACCAAGAAAATTGTCTTTGACGCTTAGAACGGGTATCATGCAGTCCCGGTCCACCAAGATGACAGGCATCTCACCACATATATCACACCTTGGGGGTGCTACAGGTATCGTGTTGCTCCTGAAGGGTACATCGCATCAGGCGACGGGTACAGCTGACGATTCGACGACCTGGTCGTGGATATCCCTAATAAAGTCTGCCGACGACACCTTGCTATGGGCTGGCGATACCATTGATTCATTCCACAAAGCTGTACAATGGCTTGACTGATGCAGTCAGAAAGGTATCATACTGAATCCATCAAAATTCTCATTCCCACAAGACACAATTGAATTTGCTGGGTTTGAGATCACCCTACCGCCGTGAGACCATGTCCAAAGTTCATTGATTCGATCCAGAACTTTCCAACCCCAAAATCAATCACCAATTTCCGCAGTTGGTTTGGTTTCATCAATCAAGTCGCATACGCTTTCTCATCAGCTGAGTGTATGAAGCCATTTTGAGACCTACTCAAACCCGGACAAAAATCTGAATGGATTGATGAAATCGATAGACTCTTCCACAAATCCAAGATGGCCATCATCAATGACATCAAACTAGAGGTTGCAATCTTCGATAAATCAAGGCCAACCTGCTTAGCTACTGATTGGTCCAACCAAGGTCTTGCATTCTGGCTCTTCCAAAAACACTGCTCCTGCCCACATCCGAAGCCTTTCAGTAGCAGACCTGGATGGAAAGCTGCCCTCTTGGGTAGTAGATTCACCCATGGTGCTGAATCATGTTATGCGCCAGTAGAAGGGGAAGCCCTAGCAGTTGTAGACGCAATTGACAACGCCCAGCACTTCACATTAGGATGCTCAAACCTTATTGTTGCAGTGGATCATAAGCCACTCCTGCAGCTCTTTGGGGACTGGTAACTAAATGACATGCCCAACCCAAGACTTTGTAACCTAAAAGAGCAAAGCCTACACTATAGATTTGTGGTTGTGCACATTCCTGGTGTCCGTAACTCTGCTGCCGAGTCCCTCTCAAGGCATCCATCCAGCGCTACTGAACCCCCAGACCTGTCAGATAACGTTGCAGCTTCATTTTTATCAATAATTCAACAAACAGCAGTCAAACCTTTGTGCAACCTGATTGCTCAATTGGCTAAACAAGATGATACTACACAGCAACTTGTACTCCGCAATGTGCCCATGCAACCAACATTATTAAATCCATCACCTGGGATGATGTCCGCCTGGCTATCTCAAGCAATCCTGGCATAGTTCTCCTAATCAATGTGAACAATGAAGGCTTTCCCAACACCCCAGCAGATATGCCCACGTCAATTCGACCATTTCACTAATACTAGAGAGCTTACGCAAACTGACATTGTGACATTGACACTGAATTTCAATAATCAATTCGAATATCCAGTGTCAATGTCAATGCCACCTAGTTTTCGCAGTTACGCGAGAAGCACTTTGACATTGACATTTCATTCAATGACGTTTTTGAAAAAGCAGAAGGCACAAAGTAACTTACCCTGGAAGACTGGACTTGACCTTTTTATAGAAGAAAGTGCTGGATTCAGCTCT
>JAOBRC010635675.1:0-10770 GCA_027575255.1 Scolionema suvaense
TCTTTTTCCCAGCTTACTATATTGTCATAGAGTAAATTTTAGGTATTCTGTAGCTTTTGAAAGCCTCATTTGGCGAACGCCCCCCTAGAACCCCCAGTTCAATAAACAAGGCACCTTAGGTGCCTCGCTTTTCCTTACCTAAGTACTGCTTCACAGGTGTGATACACATCTGAAATTTGCGCCATCCGCCCCTGGGATAAATTCACACCCTCCTCCCCTGAAACAAAACGTGGGGGTCATTTGACCCACGCTTTATGTGTTTTGTTTGTCAATAGCCCTGCTTCTATTGTCATGCTGTCCACCTGCCCTCTATTGTTTCTTTTCTTTGTCATATTTGCTGCACTCCATTGTATGTGAGGCACTGTCATGCCGCGCAAGTTATACCCATGTAGGCAATGCATCTCACCAAAAACAGCCAAAGCTCGTATTGCTATTTAACTGGCTGATTTTGTCGCTTGATTGCATACAATCAATTACATACCAGCATATATTGGATCACTCTTCACTCCAATTCCAGCACTTGTGAAAGCAGCTATGCGAATTTCATACATTGTATAATAGTCCAACTCGGCCAGTCTGATTTCTGAAGTGTAGTTATCAACCTTGATATCTTTTTGCACACGATCAACCAGTCCAAGTTCTTCTCCTTCAGATTGAGTAGGAGTAAAGTAGATATGATATCCAAGTACAATACCATTGCGATGATCGGCAGGAACTTTTCCCCAACTCACTATCGCGGATGTGCCAGAAAGATGACTAGTGGCTTGGATATTTTGTGGTGCTTTGGAAGGAACTAACAAAGAACGTAAATAGAATCAAATGCCATCATTGAAGATCTGAAAGTTAATATATATCTATGCTTTAGCTACGATCGTGGCCAAAACTATTGGCACAAACATGGATTTGCTTCCATTCTGTGGTGCACACAAATGTAATTGTGCATGCAACATTGTAGGTATGCTTTCGTTGTGTCCCTTCCTCCAAAACAGTGCTGATGATGGTATGAAGTATGTTTACCATACTATCACGTCCAAGAAAGCATGTGCATGAGGGTCCTTCATGTGTATGCCATATAGTGTTTTAGAAATGGTAGTACTTGCACATGATCATCCTCACTTCTAAGAAGTGGTCTAAGTAGCTCACTTCTAAGGTTGTTTGCTCCTCTTGTGCAAAGGGGCATGGCTTCACTGTAGTTGTTACTGTTGGTATGAAAAATTGTCTTTTGGTTTAACCATTACTGCTATTGCTGTATCCAATATTGTTTTATAGCTACAACTGCAGATCATGATAACATATATAAGTTGGCAGGATACTGTTGCTATCTGTGCATCATGATAACCATACTATGATCATTTACTTATTACCCCTGGTAACATTGCTTTAGGGAAAGGGGGAGTTGGCGTTAGGGGTTAATAAATTACACATGTTCATGTAAATGGATATCAATACCATTAATTCCTGCAATGACAATGACTGAAGGGCCTGTAAAGGTGGCAAACAGCTATGTACTAGTGCATTATGTATTACTTGCACTTTAATGGTGAAGTGAGTAAAATGCATGGGTTGTAAAGCTCACAACTTTATGGCAATAATATGTTTGTGCCAATATGTTTCGGTCATGATTCTAGCTGTCAGTCAAGTGAAGGTTGGAGCATAAGTTGGTTATTGTGAATTGGATCACATCAACTGCACCAGTCGGTCGCTCATTAAATATCAAGTTGCATAACTGGACACATTGCACAAGATCCTTCCACCAACTGAAGTGATCTTCTTCTGTTACTTTTTTGTTGTACTCAGTAGTAAAAATAATGCTCTATGCATATCCGAAATATGCCATCCGAAAAAAGGAATGCAGCGTATCATAGTACGATTTTTCTAAGTTGGACTGGCTGTGGGACTCCATTGAATTTCCCCCTTATATTTTTTGTTATAACGGTGGCTTTCTGCGTGCATCTTAATTACAACTACATAATCAACTTTGACATAAGAAGAGTTAAAGTAATGCTTTATTATAGAGGTTAGTCCTCACTTGGGCTTAATGCCATCTAGCTATGTCTTATTCTTCCGGTCAATCAGTCCAATGTAGAACATGCAATACAACTTCGATTTTATGACCTTCCTCTATTACCACTCCTTTCTTTTGTGAATCTAATTGATTTGATAGCTATTGACATTTGTTCAGGTTCAGAATGCAATTAACTCAGTTCTTGTCATGTAAGTTAACCACATTTACCTCCGATTTCTTTTTCAATACAGCTCGCTTACTTCAGTAATAGTACCCAAAGGCAGTCCAACTTAAAAAAATCAGACTATCACTACAGTTGCTTAACTGTACATGGGGTACTTATAGATGGACCATATACAGGGGAAGGGGATTCCACACCCTTACGACCCATGGGAAAGACATCAGCCAGAAATCTGAAAATTGGTATGGTATGGTGATAGAGCACTATCACACAAAAAAATGTACAAATTTTTGCTGACGTCGTCAACTTTTTTATGATGTCATCGTACATGAGGCAGGGAGTAATTTTCAGAAATTTTTTTCATTTTGGATTGGATTTTTTTTGTTGACTCTGGATTTCGTGTAAATCTTACTATAGATTTTTGGCCCATATTTTGAGCGCTTTTCTTCGGTTTTGAGCGCTTATAAAAGGCCTCCAACTTCTCAAAAACTCAAATTTTTCTTCTTTTTCGTCAATTTTGCCTCATTTTTATACCAGAAACACCTTCCAGAACTTTGCCGTAAATAAAAAACCACAGCAGGTATCAACCTGCAATTTGTTTTAGAAGTTTCCCAGATAAATTTTGGGAAAAGTCAAAAAAATTGGTGCAAGTAGCTTCTCCCCAAAAATTTTTTACTGCAAAAACCTACTAAGGGGGAAGGGGGGGGACCTGCACCCATATACTGTAGGGTTAGCCCCCTCGAAAAGCAGGACCTTACTGAGCAAGACCATACAACAAGTTATATCCATCGAACAAGTAGCACAATAATTTTAATGGGACTGTCTCCGATTAAATATAAACTTTTGAGTCACTGATTAAATGTGCCAGCTTTCTATAACTTTGAATTTAAAATATTTCCGCAGCATCTGCTGCCACAGGGATACAGCTATATTTAAGCAAAATTTTTGAAACGAGTCCTTATGAACATGGCCTTTTAACGCTTAAGATAGCTGACAATGAGAGGGTTTTAGAAGCTATTTACTCCATCGGTGTAGTAGTATTCCAAGTAGATACATATGTTGAGCTCATAACGCAAAAAAATCAGAGACAGTCCCTTTAAGCACTCCTGATAATATTGACCGTTGGGCCACATACAAAATAAGACGTATGCTTGACCAATTTCAAAAGGACATCCTCAAACTGAATGTAGTTTATTGCCCAACAATAAGCCAGAAATTAACAGCTCCACATACTTTCATGCAGCGAAGCATAACCGAATGCACTTCATGTGCAATGCTTCTGAAATGATACAACTTGAAATAATCTGATGACTATGCAAACACAACACATGCAGTCACAGAGAAAAGGTGAGAGGTAGAAATCAGTACATCTGCAATACAGCAACCAGATTGCACCAAGGTTTTACTGATTTAGCTTGAGAAAAATTGCTATCGTCTTGCAGTACAAGTAATCATACCTATGTTATCATGATCATTAAAGCACATAACCATCCACCACAATGGAGCACAACAAGCAAACACAAACATCAAGTAAATAACATACCACCCTCAAGCGTCTGCGCAGTAGCTGCATTGGGACTGCTCTCTCCAGCAATTGTAAACCCAACAACGAAAAATTCATACAAGGTGAAAGGTTTCAAACCCTGCACAGACTTGATAGAAAAGTCAGGTAAGACTGTTGTGACACTGGTAATGTTTGTCCCATATATGGTAGCATATATACGGTAGCCGAGTAGATTTCCATAGTGGAATTCAAACCCAATTGGGGTCCATGTCACGATCACTTCTGTATCGCTGTGAGGAGTGGCACTCATTACATCAGGATAACCATCAGGTGCTAAAAGCATCAGAGCAGTACCAATAAAAAAAGGCAACCGTATACACATAGCAAGTGGAAAATATTGACGAAAACAGCTGCAGTTCATTCAACAGCAAACTGTGTAACTTCGTCATCATACATAACAATTATAGCAAATTATACATTACAGAGAATGTTTCATGGGCAAATTAATATACCTGATTGGCTTCCAGTGATGTTAAAAATAATATAATATCATGGCGAGGATGGCATCACAATAAACTATCACAATTTTTAGACTCCAACCAAAACAAGTAGGCAATATTAAAGCCACCTGTGTACAGAGAGGGTCTTGGGACAAATTTGAGCATGCTTTAAGGCAACATTTACAAATGTATGTAGACACGACGTTATGCTCTGATGAAAAGGCAATAAATTTATAACAAGATGCATAGACTTACGTCCAAGAATGGTTGAAACAATGAAAGGATTACTGGAAGGGCCCATACCAGCTGCCATTCCAGCTGCAACGCGCACTGCATAATAAGTATTCATAGCCAACTTCGGTAAAATTAAACCTGAGCAGTTGGCATCACACGCTACCACACTAAACTGAGCAACTGGATCACTAGTCTTTCGGTAGAACACAAAGAAACCAATCAAGTGCGCTCTACTTCCATATTCTGCAATCGACCAATTCACCATTAACTGGTCAGCTTCAATGGATTCAGCTACCAATCCTTGTGGGGCATACACAGGAACTGGAAAGAAAGCAAATATAATTATAAGATTAGAAAACTGCTGAGAGAATGCAACTTTCCTAAAACCTTGATCTCAGAAAATCCCTTAGCTTTTCCCCACATCGGACAAATTCTGGTTCACCCAGGCAGTACATGAAACGCACCTTATGCTCAGTCTATTGGATTATCGTTTGTATTGGTCCTGGGTTGAAAAGTATACATCTGACAAATGCAAGTTCAAGATGTTGCTATGCAACAGCAGTAAAAATAAATCCTTCTCTCATTTGATTGGCATCCTACACAATAGAATGACTTAAATAAAAAGTTGAACGTCATTACATAAAATAATGGATCGTAAATATAAAATAAGACTGATTTTTTTCTTCTTTGATATGCGAGACATCCTTCTGCAGAGGTCTGTCAATGGTGGGATAAACTGATCAGAGTCAACCAGCCCTTGAAAACCCCTGTAACACGTGTCAAAAAGGTATCGAAATTACAAACTACAAATCATACTCCATGCAAGTAAACCCTCTGTTCCCACATTCTGTGGTCACAAATCCACTTATGAAATATCATAGTTTGACAGCTTGACTTGGCGCTAAACATTCTCCAGGAAGCTTGTCGATGCTGAAAAGTTCCAGCTATAAGAACATCTTACACACGTCCAGCTATGAGAATGTCTTATACAGACAAAAATATTTTCATGGGAAAATCTTTTCAGTCTTACCAACAATGCCTGATAGAAGACCATGGCCATACATTCCAGTGCTGTGGTGGAACTACCAAAACATGCTTCTAGCCATGGAAAACCTTACCTGTTGTAATATACACACCAGCAACAACAGCCGTCAGATTGTGAATAAGAGTGGTCGTATCAATTATATCTTGCAGTGCAACGACTTCTAGTTGATGAACATAACTGTACTCCAACGTAAAGTTGATCATCACAGATCCTGGACTGAAAGAATACGGAAGGCCAGACAAGAAAATTTGATAAACATCTCAAAGAAACAAGTTAGTACTAGCAAAATCACGGGGTTTAATATCAGAGAATGCACTGATTGAGGCGTTTTGCCTTATATAGCCCACCCCAAACAGCTAAAAAAACTGATGCATGCAGTACATAGTGATCATGTATTATTGACCCACTCCCAACCCCCTACACCCACAGCGTCAAGTCCATGCATTCACAGACAGATATGACAGAACTGCATCGAAGGAAGCTTACCTCAAATAAGACAGTTGTAAATCTGCACACAAGAGAAGAGGGAAACGTTCTCATAGACAGACAACACTTTAAGACTCATAATGAGAAAGTTCTTTCCATTCAACCGGCTCACAGAAGAGACATAAACAAATCAAAGAGCAAAAAAAGTTAGGTCAATTTTGACTTCCTGTTTTAATTTTTTTAATTTTTTATTAGTTAACTAATGTTACCCTTCTTTCAAATGTGACATATTAAATCACAATACCTACTATTTGATATACTATAAAATTTGAGATATCAGGAAACGAGCATCCGGGTATTTACTGAAGGATTTAGAACCTTCGAATAATTGCCTCAAACAAACAGAAAAGGACATACGGTTTCACACTCCCACTCCATTGCTCGGTCCGAACAGAGGATAAAGATCTACAAATGCTAGAGAAGTTTGGACAGCGCTTTTCAGCTACATTGAGAGAGGCTTAAACAGAGAGGAGACAGCCATCGAAATTCACCTTGGCATGACAATTGCATAAGCAAATGCTGAGCTACCTAGGGGTGCAGCCTCGGTAAAAATTAATACGGAAGTAGCCAATGTATCAATTTCTGCATGAACTAAAGATGTAATATGAGTCTTCATAATAACATTTCAACCGATCTCATTCAAGTTTGTTTGACACAGCAATTCCTGCTCAACTGATGGCATCCGGTCGCAGTGAACCACAATCATTGATGAGTGTGTAAAGAGAACCAGGGAGCTGACGAAAATTATTTTGTCACTGATCAAGATCAGGGGTCTCTTATGAATATCCTACAGGTAAGTTTCACATAATTATTCAGAATATAAAACCCTAATTTTGCCCATCAGCAATTTGCCCTTGAAATTTCAGAGGAGGCGTGCATTGTAATCAAATACCGAAACGAAATTAACTCCTAAAAAGAGCGTCTTGATGGAATGGGAGAGTTTGTTTCATTTTATACAGAGTTTGTTTTCAACCATTTTCAGCAGACAACCAATAACTAAACTTCCAATTCAGATGATAACAGTTAGTTACAGATTATGAGGCATTGGAATTTGAATTATTGGTTGTCAGCTATATATGATTGGTCGAAAAAAAATTTCTGCACATTACGGATAGAGTTATGATTGATGACGAACAACGCTGTTCGAAACATGCATCTGAAACTGAGAAGTGTTTCATTTTAAATTTGACTATGCTATCTGAAGGTGTTGGTGTCAGGCACATTGCAAGAATACCCATTATTTTTTCTGGAGTACTGCTGAAGAATACTCGCCATGGGCAAAGTAGCTCCACCTTGGGAAACTAATTTCAATGGCTATGATCTTGTTCCCGGTATGCTCTCCTCAATATTTGTTTGTTTAACATATTCATAAAATTCCCAACTTGAAGCATAAAGTTTTATTTCAAAGGAGGTTGCTGACAAGACATTAGAGATGATGCATGAAACCATAATTCGAAAAAGCTGGGGAAAGAGCACTTATGGTTCAGATAAGATATCCAGATTGTAAGTAAAGCATTTGATCAAAGAACAACACCTTTAGCCACATGGAATGCAAGTAAGCATCAAAAGTAAATATAAGCAACTACCTCATTGAATTAGCTTTGACTTGATCTTTAACAAATATATCTCTCATGAACAAATCATAATGGTGATAAGCTTGTATGACCTGAAATAAACACACATAACAGTGAACTGATGGAACAATGCTGGCCATGAGCTTGCTACATGTATTATAGTGAGGCTAGGATAGTAAAAAACGATGTCCACAGAAGTAATAAATATTTCTGGTACAGTTTCTTAAGAACATTACTATTTCAATTCAATCATAACAGAAATCAACATTATTCTACTACAAGCAACATAACACAACAGAAAATCATAAAATAGCTCCAAATCACATTAAAAATGGATACATGACGAGACAGAGTGGAAATATTGCATGCTGGCAAGCTCAGCTTGCTGCATGGTATCTTGTTTATCCTGTGTGTAAGATATTTTGTATGTTCTTCGCTATAGGGGAGCTGCAGAGAATGTAGATTTCTATAAAATTAACAATGATTAGTGGAATTCTCGTTGAAAACATCTAATCCAATGAGTGGCCGCATGGCTACAGTGAAAGTTTGTCATAAACACCACATGGGTCCAAATCCATGTGCTCTAGAGTGATGTAATGCAAACACCATGCATAGCTGTGATCAGTTTTTTTGCCTGAATTGCAAAAGCCAGAATGGCATTTTGTGACAACAATTCCTGTTTTAATCATCAACTCACTTGCATTAAATTTTCCCAATACAATATGGACCTCATGCACACTAATATTTGGAGGTGCCGTTTCCTAGAGGCACTTTCAATCTCACATAGGTTTGCAAGGCACCTACTTGCAACAGAACTTGGCTTCAGATTGGTGTATACTGCCACATGTGACAGAGACAATAGTGCTATATAGTGGACATGACAATTGCAAGTAAATACTCTCTGGGGGCGGTAAGCAAACGAACAAGCCAATTGACTGGACTGCTTTCCTTACTTAAAAATGAAATACCAAACAAGAACATAAGAAAGCAAGCATTAGGGTTGTTTCAAATCAGGACGGGCAATAAAATGAAACAGACATTCATTGCAGATGAGCAAACTCACGTCTTGTTTTAGCAGCTGTGTAAAAGCATGTGTTGAATCATGCGCGGGATCCGAAAATTCGCTCCTCCATTCCACATTTAAGATCCTCAGCATGTACGAAACAAATCCAGCTAGAAGAAACAACACACATCGAATAATGAACAAATTAAATTACAAAAATACAGAGGACAGAAAATTCACACTTTGTCATCAATGATTACGTCAAGCACATTTCTATTAAAATCAACTCCACTTTCGTCAAGCCATTATTCTTTGTCTTCATTATCGGTATCCGTATTTATAATTGAAACATGTTTCCCTCATATAACCTGTTTACAATTTTCTTCCCTTGACATTAAGCACCGTATATACCCTGGTAAGGTGATCACACTAGCAAAGGTTAGGTTATCACATTTGCATAAACTACATACTTCAGTCTTTTGAACTGGCGAAAGTTTAAATTTGGCAGGAATTTAATCAGGCAGGGAATTTAATGACAGAAAAATTTCATCGACCAAAAACGCGAAATCCGCCAAAATTTCTTCCTCTAAGGTATTTTCTCAAAGTGATCTTTTACATTATAACCTACTTTGGCAGTAAAATGGAAGAGTCAATCCTCTTCAGCAATTAAAGCTACGTATGTTGGCATCGAAGTTGAGAAAGTCAGAGTTGCACAGTACCTAGGTGACATCATGCACAATTAGTGGCAAGGATGACAGCTGCTGGATTTGGGGACTAAATATCTCCAGAATTGCATGAGTTTTTGCCACGAAATAAACTGTGTTATTTCTTGTTGCGCTCTATCACCTATTTTCTTAATTGACCAAATCATTTCTGTAACGAAGGCATCATTTGTGAGTGAAAAATGCTATTAAATACACAAACTTCTTTCCACGGTGGAATACTTTTATGTTTATGTGGAGTGTTCCTCCATAGAATGTTTGTGTATTTAAACGTAACCTTGGTGCCCTGCAGGAAAGAAGGTGTCTATCAACTCACCTGGACAGGGATCCATAACACACTCAACTATCACATCGAGTGGTTCTGAGCATGGATTTCCTCCAAAACTGGGAGCAGGATTCTTACATTCGCGAAAGCGTGAGACATTTCCTATGTTACATGGAGCATTACACATGGTCCACTCTGACCATTCAGTGACACCACCATGAACTGTGGAGAAATAATTGAAAACAGATTCATAAAAATCAATAATAGAATGTGCACAATCATTCTCCTATCCTGGATACAAATCCCTATCACTCTCTATACCACTTTCTCCTGTTATCAGCCTATCTCCACTCATTCCAGGCTTGGTAGATCTTCACAGGGAAACTCTGTATCTAATTCTGGACGCATCAAAAACCTGCCAAAATCTGATTAGTAACATCTCCCATCACGATCTACTCTAATCCAATCAGAGAAAAGCTCCCAAGTGATTATCTTACAAGACACTTGCATATAACCATTTTTGCAATAAAAAGGGGTCTGACTGTTAGAAGAGAAGTGAAAGCAATAATTATCATCTTGAATATTCCAAAGTCTTATCTTCGATTTTCATGTTAGGTACACCCAAGTTGTGCATTGAACGAGTGAACTGAGTTGAGGTGGAGCAGATTGATAACCTCACAGCTTGGCACCCAGGCTAAAGATAACTAAAATTTTTACTGCAAATCAGATCAGACAAATCAAGCCTTAATATTGTCATGAAAGAATGGTTAAGTAAAAATAGCTTCTGGTCAACAGTTTGATCAACACCAGGCTTGGCATGGCATGGCAGCATGGTTGACGCCTGTGATCTCCTGGCACAGTGATGCTATTGCGTTCTTTATGAACGTACGTTCATGATGGTAGTATAGCCGTGGGATGAACTATTGTGTTTGCCAGTGTGTTTCACAGGAGCCATAATAGATCAACGGTCGACCCCACGGTCAACACCTGTATTTCCTCTCCTGCGCAACAGGTGCGACTACTTTAAGTAGAGGAGAACTAATGCCAAGAAAAAAAATTACGCTCATGATAGCAACATGCATCAGGATTCCCTTCTGAGCAGTTTTCTTTCCCTATCGCCTTTTTTTACGCTGTTTTAATTTAATTTCAATGAAAATTTTTCACTACGCTCGTTGCCATCTTGGAGGTTTGGCAGTGCGGGAAGAAGGTCTGGGTTCTAGAATGGCGATAAGTCAGTGACGTCAATCCCGC
>JAOBRC010635786.1:0-10770 GCA_027575255.1 Scolionema suvaense
TGAGCCTGGATATAGCCTGGTTTCACATGAACGTAAGTAACTATAATGATGAGCCTGGGTATGGCCGGGTTTCACATTAACATAAGTAACTATAATGATGAGCCTGGATATAGCCTGGTTTCACATGAGCATAAGTGACTATAATGATGAGCCTGGGTATGGCCTGGTTTCACATGAACATAAGTAACTATAATGATGAGCCTGGATATGGCCGAGTTTCACATGAACATGAGTAACTATAATGATGAGCCTGGGTATGGCCGGGTTTCACATGAACATAAGTAACTATAATGATGAGCCTGGGTATGGCCGGGTTTCACATGAACATAAGTAACTATAATGATGGTTTGTAAACAAAGCCTGGATACAGCCTGGTTTCACATAGCCATAAGTAACTATAATAATGGTTTCTGTGTTTAGCGCATTGTAATATCCTCTGCTTTTTACGCCGTCAATGGCATTTTATTATTTAGACAACAATCCATGATAAAATATTGCCTGATGAGTCAACGAATTCTGTGACTTGTGATTTTCTCTAGCAACTACTGGCATCCATTGCGGCGAAAACATTTTTCACACGACAAGGAAATCGCAAGCACTCAGATGTTCCCTTCTTATATTCATGGTTGCATCAGTTTTATGACCAGCTTGTTTCGAAGGTATGAGGTTGGAGCTTATAATCCTTTTGTATTTTAATGAGTACGCACAGATGACGAATCAGGAACTGCAATCAAGAGTTCTTGCTTGGTGTAAAAGTCCACTTAGTATTTCCTGAAGCCATTCCATTTTCTAACTATGCAGCGTTTAAGATATTTTGACCACTGGGAGATAAAAATTTGTCTTGAACACCACTAAATCAGTCATTGCTGTACTTCTCTTGAACACTGCAAGAAATGTATTTCAAGAAATGTTTTGCTGCTTTCACGTTATTTCTATTTTTGTTTGTTAAAGTGCTTTAAAATCAAGTTCCAACGTTATGTAGAGTTCAATAGTTTCAAATGCTTGCGTTCAGACCCAAGAATTCCTGATTTGAATGCACCATTCGTATGATTCTCACTACTGCACTCTGTTTATTCCTAAAAGATTTCCTAAATGATTTATTTGGTGCAGGCATGTTGATGTACGTTAACTGGTACAG
The DNA here is from genome assembly GCA_027575255.1 of Scolionema suvaense. Taxonomy (NCBI): domain Eukaryota; kingdom Metazoa; phylum Cnidaria; class Hydrozoa; order Limnomedusae; family Olindiidae; genus Scolionema; species Scolionema suvaense. Next base: position 1,139 of record JAOBRC010635786.1, read on the forward strand.
GGTGAGGGGGAGGTAAAATTATTCCCCCTAGAAAACGTACCTTAGTCTGCACCAATGAGGATAAAACTTACCAGAAACATAGTCAAAAAATTGCTGATGACAGTATTGATTTTTGCTGACGTCAGCATTTTTTAGACCAAACGTTTAAAAATTTTCTTTCGATTTTTTGCTTCAAAATTGCTCCTGCCAGCAGTAAACATGTTTTAAGTATTTAAGCTGCCATATTTGCCACATAGCATGAAAATTCTAGCAAAAAGGAGCATAAATTGCGATTTTTCACAAATTTTGCCATATGTGGCCTTCCAGATAATTGGCCAATATCTCCGGACCCCCTGCAGGTGTAACAGTGACATTTGGCCGGAGAGTCTCTAATGTGATGCTAATAAAAGTCCCAAAGTGGCAGCTCCTCGGCATTTTCAGTTTCAAAAAAAAGTTTGACTGGGGGTAAATTTACCACCCCCGTGCCAAATAGGGTCAAACGGATCTGTTGCCATCACATCTTTCTCTGACCCATTTTAGCATGAAAAGTAAGTATAACGAAGACCACATGTGTAGGCTTATGTAGGTACATATCGGGCTATCAAAAGTACTTCAAATTCTGTGTATTGCAGCAAAAGTTGTCAACATTTTGGGTATACTAGATGTTTCCATGTATTACACAAGTGAAGAACAGCAACGGCATTGTCAAGATAGTCAAAATTTTATGATAATGCCGAGACATCACGAGGTTGAAGTCAAATATCTATAAATTTTTGTTTGGTTTGCTCATTCGTATATGCACAAAACAATTCATTGTCGGAGATGTGGCCACACTTCACGCCAGTTTTATCATGTGACATTAGAACAATTTATGAAGAATTGAAAATTCAAAAAAAAGAGAACAAAGAGCCTCAGCCCAAATTTCCTGGTTCTTATAAAAAGGAGTGTACTTGTTTACAAATCTGCCTGTTTACAAATCACTCGTTTCTGAGGGCTGCAGCTTGACTTGTTAACTCTCGCTATCTAAAATCAAACCAAAATTTGTCCCAGCTGATGGCTTAGTGCTCATTGCTCCCTGCAGAAAAGCTCAATATTAATGTTAGCCTTTCGTTTTCACCCCCTGGCTTGCTTGCTTCAGCTAGGCCACAACCAGGGATGTATGACAAACCACACAAAAATATCTCTTGGAAAACCTGGTAACGTTCTGGGGTGGACAGCATAGTTTGTAGACTAACTCAGCTCATCCAAAACAAGATGCTACGGAGACAAAAACAGAACTGCTCCTAGCTTGGGGCAGGTCAACAAGAAAACAGAACTGCTCCTACTTGGAGCAGGTCAACAAGAATGCTTTTTCCGAGGTTGCTTTTTCCGGGGTTGCTTGATGCTTTTATAGAGACATTTTTTAACTTCTGTTTCCATTGTGCTTGTATTCTCCTTGTTTTTGGTCCCTCAAAGTTCCAAGAATGAGAGAGTAGATTTTCTTACATTGGTTTCTTCAGTTCACATTCTACTTCTACACAACCTTGAGTGCACAAACAAATGCAGAGGAGATGAAGAAATTTACTTCAAAAGCAAGCACAGATTTCATTTCAAGGTACTCGTTATGACTTTCCTGCTCCAGGGGCGTTGAATCTGGGGTGGGCGGGGGGCGCCAGTCCGCCCCCCCCCCCCCACTTTTTATCAGAATAAAAAAAAATCTGTTTGCTCTCAAACTTTTATGCTCATTTTTTAAATGTAAGTGAATTTTGCATAAAGTCCTTGCTCTGGAGGGCTTTTTCAGCTAGTATGTGCATGCAAAAACCTAAAAATTTCCCCTTCGAGTCCAACCATGGTGGACCCTCAGATAGCTTCTAATTTCACCCCCCTCCCCCCACTTTCAATATCAATTCGACGCCCTTGTGATCTGGCTTCACAATTCGTAGTCTGGCCTCAAAACCTTGAGAAGCAAAGAAATTTGACTGTATGACATTGGGAAGCTATTAGCTAAAACTGTCTTAGGCTATTTGAATTTTACATCACTCAGTTGATATTGATCCACCACAATCTATGTTAGTGCAGCTGCTGTTATCTATTGGTAGTACAGTCTAGCCTCTAATAGTGGCAAGCTCCAAATAGCGACCACCTCTCAATAATGGCCGCTAACTTTCAGTCGCAAACACTTCCCGTACCGTTTTCTTATATAAAGAACCTCCAAAATAAAGCAGCCCACTGCTGCCGTCCCACATAAACAAATAGAGGAAGTTCCCATCCAAAAGTGGCCACTCAAATACTTGTTCTGCTTTTTGTATAAAAACATTAGACGTTTATGCAAAACTTCATTCTTCAGCATACATTTTTGTTGTCCAAATATGATTACTTTGTACAAAGAATGACTTGATTTTGCCTATCAATTCAAGAAATATCCTTATTCATCTTCAATTTATAAAGATTAATAAAATCTCTGAAAAGCAACCACCTCCCAATAGCGACCAGCTGGCCTTGGTGGTAAAAATGGCAGCTGTTAGAGGTTTGACTGTATTTACTTTTTATTTGCCCACTGCTTACCATGAAAAATACTATCAGTGTTTTGTTACATATTTCTTTGGTCATCGACTTTGATTAGCAAAAGAGCAAGAAGTTGTTCATAAAGGTAGCATTATTTAGTCTGGATCTTTCGTCAATGGAATGAAACAGCTTTATGCCATTTTATGTTGACAAGCGATGGGAACAACAGATCATAATTATAGTGCACCATTACTGATGAACTTAGCAGTTCACTTAGAGTACTAGAAATTTTGTGAAGCTACATGTCATAATGATCATAATAGGCTATCAAGTCACAGAAAATTTGCTTTTCTTGCTCCAGTCAGCTACTTCAGGGGAGAACATTTTGGTGGATTTAAAAGAAATCCGCCACAATCTGAACCAAATTCTGGCTAAATTTGTCTCTGAAAAATGTCCTGACAAGTTTACTAGTACGGTCTGTACCATGAAAATAAGCTCCAGGTACGGTCAACCTCACTACTTAGAGCAATTTTTTCTCCAGCGTAGCATTTTCATCAGAGACAATCCCACTTCTCTGTCTCTTCATCTGGAATAAACCTCATCAAAATGTTATCACACAGTATCTGCCTGAATTTGTTCCTTGTTTTAGCAGCATGGCATGTAGTCACAACTAGTATTAAGAGAAGATGCTAGCTATGTCTGGTGTGGTGCCTTTCTTTCTTCTTTATAGTTATTTTTGCTATTACTGCAATTTTGTTATCTGTTGGATTAGTTCATTGCCCTTTCTCAAAACCCTTATGATTGCTTTTTTTGATTTTGGCCTTTCATGTAGACTTGCAGCTTTTACAGCTGCACAAAGGCATCGATTATAATGGCTATGTTGTCTTTTGGATGTGTAGCACTATGATGATCCAGCGACATCTGGAAATGTTTTTTGTATCATGTACATCAGCTGATCTTTTTTCACTTTCCTCTATTCGAAGATTTGCTGCCTTCCAACGAAGAACAGATGCCTTCAATATATCGCTGGTCTTGGAGACACACCGAATGGAGGATGTGTTTAAAGGTCATGGCTACCATCTTGATAACACTATTAAGGAGCACCCGCATGGCATGGATTCCTATCCAAGTGTTGTTTGCTTACCTGATGTGAGTTAAATTGATGCAAAGTATTTTCCAAGTGTTGTTTGCTTACCTGATGTGAGTTGAATTGATGCAAAGTATTTTTAGAGGCATAGTTTGAATCTATTAAAGCATTAGTTAACTGCCATTCTGGCTGGAAAGCTGCATTGGCAGTGTTGCTGGACTGGGTCAATTCAAAGCACTGTGTAGACTTGCTACTTCTAGCGGGAACACTCATTGCAAGTTTGAAAAAATCCAAACTTTGTGGCAGAGTCAAGGCACATTTCACTATTTGAGCACTTTTTGTAGTCCCTCATTGTTTGTCGGCTGATTACCTTCTACAGTGCAGTTAACTGTGTCTCTGTCATTGTGACTAGAAACGGACTAAAGAGGCTGCAACACAGAGATTAAAGCAGATGTGACACTAGTGCAATATATTGCATAGTATGAGAACTGCAACTAATTGCAGACGTGCAATCAACCAGTGTTTTAATCATCTGCTGAGTCTTCGTAGACTCATTGGTGGCTGGAAGCATGACATACACTTTTTGTTCCAGTCCCATCCCAACAAAAGAAATGACAGCTGCTTGCAACTGGTGAATTTCAAATCAAACTGAGTTTACTTTGAAACTATAGAAGCTGCAATGAATTGCTCTGAACTGCAATCAGTTGCAGTACTGTATGGCATGCGCACACTAGAGGTTGCAATAAATTCCAGTGCAATATATCGCACTACTGTCAATTCCGCTTAAGGACTGGTCTTTGATTGGGCAGTGAGTTGCTGCTCTACACTCCATCGAACAGCCGAGGTTCGATTCTCGCTGTCGGCATACCTGCTATGGCTATGCATCTGAGCAAAGTTTCCACCAATTCTCTGGAGTTCGTATTATACCCTTATCAATTTTTGAAGAAAGTTTCTTTCTCCATTGTACCTTGAAAGCCATTAATGTGGCATTCCTGAGTTTCCTGTCAGCTGTCATAGCTTTCCCATAGGACCCAGCATTCGAGAGATCCTGTAGGGTCTTTGCATTGGCGCTTGTTTTGCTTTTGATTTGATTCAGAATTTCTTAGGTATGGTTCACAGATTGGGCGAGCAGGAGGACATTATGCAGAAAATGTGTTGTTGTTTTTTTCTTCTCAAAATGACCTAAATCGTGTAGGGTCTTGAACGAAGGCTAGTCTGCTGTGGGAAAAATAAAAGACAAGCCAATTGATTGCAACTTGAGGACACTTTGTGAAAAGCTGTTCACGCCTTTCTGATATTGACACTAAATTGTGGCAAAGTGCTGACATACCTGTCGCTTAGCTCCAATGGCTTTTCTGGTTTAGGAGCATTCTTGTTATTGCTTAAGGAAGTACTGTGCATGTAGTTTGACAATAATATGCTTTGTTGAAATGTGCCCAAAAGCATCAACAGCTTTCTTTTTTAGAAACGACCGATGGAACATTGGCCTGGTGTGATATCTATATTAAACAGCTTTGAGCAAGACTTGCAAGTGACCGACAAAATTGTCTTCTTTTATGACGAAGTATGTTTTGTTTAATTTTGATCATTCAAATGTCTTATAGAATTTGTGGATCGGCTGTGCATGTTTTTTGCTGCCTGTGCGTTCCTTCCTGTTAGGCCTTTCCCATGTAAAATCTGTAAATGTTAACCCGTAGTCTTTCTTCGGAGAGAGATAATATCTTTACGCATCATTTGAGCTGTAAAATAATGACGTTGCTGGAGTATTTCTGCGCATGCAATTTTCATGCAGGACTCTTTCATTCGGCTCCATGCTATTTATTTTCTACTCTGCTTGAATGAAAACTTTTCAGCAAAACGCTTTTCCACTAACCGTGAAGTAGGACTTATATTACATTAAATTCAATGCAAGCAACCATTAAAATTCATAATTGTAACAGGCCACTGGCTTCTTCTAGCGCACTGTTGTAGGCAGTGTATATATATATATTGAGAAGGATTTTAACCACCTGTAGTAGGGAGTGCGGTTGCTTTTGTTTGTAACCTAGGTAATGTGCAAGGATAGTGTGGATGGGAGAAGGAAATAACGATCTTTCACTGTTCTATTAAAATATATATGAGCCATGTGCTAATTCCATGGAAGCAAGAATTGTTCTGTCAAACATAGTTGGGTGACAAACTGTATGAAAACATTTTGGAAACGACTCTGATTATAATGCGTTTGCCCGAGGAAGCAATATACCTCGGCATTTGTTTCGGCAATTGCCAAATGCGGAGGTGAATTCTATGGTCTTCCTGTTTGCAGCAGTATTTGATGAATAATTGGTTTCTTTTACATGTAACTTTGAGATCTGCCTACGTTTTCTATCTGTAATCGAGATATCCTGTGAGAGTATTTATACATATATGGTAATTTCAGTGTTATTTTGTATCTGTAGAAAATGGAGAGTTGCTACTACCTGATCCGAGTCGATCTGTACATGGTACTGGTCATTATTTATAACAGCAAGAAGAAAGCAAAAGATAACTACATACAAACCACTTTGACAGGTAGACATATAGCTAACTTGGCTTCAATACCACTTGTTCTTCCAGCCTTTCAGCATTTCTGTGTTTGGTAATTATTACACCAGCCTCCAGCCACGTCAAATAATTTATTATGTGTGACGTTTTGAGCTCATCCAAAGCAAACTATTGCCAGACACGGACTGCTATGTAATAGGGAGTCAAGTGTGTTAGTTTCAAAAACGAAGATTTTTATCTTATTTGGGCAAATCCCATGAGAGTCTGCAAACAGGAGGCTCCAGCACCGATAGATTTTAAGACAGTATTTTAAAAAAGTACATACACAAAAAAATGCAAGCACAGTAAAAAAAAGCCGCACACCGCGAAAAAGCCATCACAATTGGAGGTATTACAATCGCTGCAATTGTGATGGCTTTTTTGCAGCGTGTGCTGATTTTTTTTTAACTATATCTACAGTTTTTCATGTATGTCTTGTGTGTGAATAATGATTACACTATCTTCGTAGTAGCTGCTGTTTTTTGGCTGAGGCATGACCCATACTACCATGTCAAGAAATACTCATTTTGAATTCGTTTGGCATGAACATTGGCAGACATAGTTGTTATGCTTATTATATCATAGTTATGGGCTGTCTGTAATGTCTCTTGTTCTTCTGTGTGGTTTGTGATTTGTAAGTTAACCTAGGTACCTTCAACTCAGCTCACTCGTTCAACACACGGCTTGGACGAGCCTCGCTGGAAAACTTCAGTTGAAGTATTCAAATATTTAGCGTGATAATTAATTGACAGATTGTCCATTTCAAGCAATTGAACCACTTCTTATTTCAATCACAATTATATGCACGTGCATCATAAAATACTTGCTGCACAGTCATTCTCTTCATCAGAATTCAGTGATTTTGACAGCACTTTGACGCATCCGTATTTGGATCCAGAGTTTTCCTGTGATGATCTACCAAGCCCGGAATCAGCGGAGCAGCGTTGACGATAGGAATAAGCAGTGCAGAGAGTGAGAGGGTTGACACCCAGGTTATTCATAATTAGATTGATGGGAGCCCACTGATTTAGTACCTTGTATCAAAATGATTCGTAATTAGATTTGTGGGAGCCCACTAATTCAGTGACTTGTACCAGAATGATTAATGATTCGCATAAATATGTGGAAGCCCGCTAATTCAGTGAGTTGTATCAATTTGATTCTTAATTAATCAAGTTGGTAGGAGCTCACTAGTTCAGTGACTTTTATCACAATGATTCATAATTAGATTGATGGGAGCCCACTAATTCAGTGACTTGTATCAAATTGACTTCAACTCATTGTCTTTTGTAGAAGTCCGCAGTCTGTTGAATCACGACCGTTTGTATCAGATGTTAAAACCGGGTCAAGGACAGAAATTCTTGGCATGAAGGTGACAAATTCCCTGGTGGACATTTATGACACCCCCTCATTGAACATCACTGTTTTCGATCGCAACCCCTCATTGGACATCGCCGCCTTCGATCGTACTCCTTTGGTGGACGTTGCTGTCTTTTATGACACCTGCTCGTTGGACCTCACTGTCTTTTGTCATACTCCTGCTTGGCATTGCTATGTTTGATTTTCTTGTGGCTAATAAGTGATCTACAAAATAGCTGAATGAAAGCCCTTCAAACTCACTAAGACTTTCTACCAGGTTGCTCTCATACACTGCTTGTGAGATGGACAGAACTTCTGTGGGAGCGACAAATGGTAGCATCATGTCTAATCATTTTTCATACAATGGATTGTAAATATAGTTTCTCTTTTAATTAAGTTAGAATTTATGTAAGTTTGAGTGGGAAGAAAGAATAGTTTCATGTTTTGGTAGGATGGATTAGAAATTTTTTAATATGAAATTGGAATTATGTAGTTCTTTAAGTGTCCTGCTTTTTGGCATGAATGTTTTCTTGTGTATGAGATATCTCCAGGAGTCAGTCAGTGTATTCAATAGGAATAGTTATTGCTAAAATGTCATCCTGATAAATTCAGGCAAAAAATCTGATGGGACATAGAATGAAATTAAGGAAAAGGTGTCTCTGTGCGAATTGTTATCTGATTCAGTACTTGGTGCTACTACCAATCAACCAATCAGATCCACCACTCGCTACATATATTTGGATTCCCCCAGTTGATAAGATATCAATCGATGATGGTAGTATGGAAATGGCACACAAACCAAAGCAAAACAAAGATCATGATGTGCTATGTCAACTATAAGCCTGAGCATGGTAGGCAGCATAATGGTACAGATTTTTTTTGCTGCAAAAGGGTATGAAAATACAGTAATAGTCTTCTTGCAGAGAGAGTTAAAAGAGTTTTATATTGTTTGAATGATATGGTATGATTGGTTTTGACCTTTCCCATGGCAAACCTAGGAGCCAGTTTTCTCCAATTCTGACCTTTTTTGGAAATTTTAAGATTTTTGTTGGGAGTTTTTGAAGGGTTAGCTTAGTCAATACCTGTTGTAACTGGAACCATAGATCACCACGCTCCTAGGTTTCCACTAGTGATCCTATATATGTTAATAGACATGGCCAGGGGAAAATCCTTTTCTAATATGGTAGCTGACAGCCCCAAGGGAGTTTATTTTAAAGGAAACAATGGTGAAAGATGAAATTTTAAGAGCTGATAGAGCTCAACAAAACATGTTTTACAGTTTCTATCTCACAACAAAAGCTTTTGCAGTTCTGGAGATATATAGTCCCGAAGCTCAGTGCTGAACAGTAGCTGCTATCTTGCCACTAATTATGCATGTATCTGTTACACTCAAATTATCCTTTTTCAATGCCATGCGGACTATAGTCAGGATTGGCACAAGAAGAGTTCGATGGTGCTATCAAATGAAATGCTGATGGTGCTACTCATAAATATTTAGATTCTTTCGATTTCTTGTTATTGATGATTGCATAACTACTATGTCATAGTACCATCAATGATATGTGGACACCCTTTCGAAAAAAAGCAAATGCCAGCCCTCATGTTTGAATCATGACAGAATTTGCAAGAAAGCTTTGAATAGTTGTAGTTTCGCATTATGTGTAAGTCGCAAAGTTAGCGTTTTATTGACATGCATCGTATAATGACTAGGGAGCAATAAAATTAACCCTGTCATGACCGAAGCAAAAACAAAAATCAGCATAATCTGCGTGTTGGAAATTGCAGTTGCTGTTTTATCTGTAAGTTACCTTATAGTTTCCCATCATGCATTGTAAATGGTAAGCTTTCTCCGTGATAGACCTTGTCGCCAATTGTCATCACGCAGAATGTTTCACAAATTAACTGTGGGATTGCCAGAGTGAGTCTCTATAATGGTGTCTGACTAAGAAGATGATGTTATTGTCAAAAGTGCTCTAGGTCATTGCTTTAATTTTTATGGGGCAACCTCTTTCCATCCCACAATGCATCGCATGATGATGATTTGGAAAAGGTTTTTTAGTGGACAGTGATAATGACTGGTAGTATTTTTATGCACTTATTTATTCATGAAAGAATAGATTGAAGGCATGGAGCCAAGACAAGAGAAAGCAGCTGTTCTTGA
>JAOBRC010635897.1:0-10769 GCA_027575255.1 Scolionema suvaense
AAGATTCCACCCGGATATCCAAGTCGATCACACATTTCATCAGCAATCCTTAGTCCAAGTGTTGCTGAGCCACAAATATATTTACCACGTATGGCAACAGTCAAATTGTCAGCATCTTTAATTGAGTAGAAGCCTGTATAAAATAAAGAAAAGTGTTGATAGTTAACAAATGCATTAAAAGAACACCAATTCACGAAATAATTCCATGGCACTTCTTCTCCGTAAAGCATTTTTTATCAATTTCATTGTTCTACACCGCCTTATCAACCGAAACCCAATAAAAGCCTTTGTGGTTCACCAGACGTTATGAGCGCTTCTTTGAAACCTGTATGAACGTTTTTTATGAGAACGTTCGTTCTGAGAGCAAGCTTTCTTGTTTTGCCTTGATGTTCTTAACTTTTAAATACGTCTGACGACACGGTTTGAGGGATTGGACTTTCAGGACTTCGCCCCCTCTCGTGACCACGCCCACTTTTCCCAGAATTTGCCCATTATGTCTATTTACTGCGGTCTGACGTGACTTGTGAACCTGTTCGGGCAATAAAATCGGGCTAGTTTGATACTCTGTATGTTGTCATAGCCGTGAAATCGGTTGATCACGCTGATTTCCCGGCAATTTCGGAGTTATGATCAGATTCTCAATAATTTGGCACATGCTTGTAGCTTGTCTCCCTCGAAATACTTTGTTTGCTATTGACCGCAAAAATTAATTTTTGTCTTAAGGCTGGAAAAGAAAGCATTGAATGCAGGTGCCAAATCACTCGCCATTATTCTCAAAACTTCATGCTGGCCACATGGACCCATGCATAAACCATAAACCCACTATGTCTGCGCCTCGGAAGCATAAACGGGACTATACCAGAGCTTCTGTAGAAAACGGTGGGAATTCAGTAGTTTTCTCAGCAGCTTCCTACACAGACAAAAGCAGAATCGTATTTCTGGATGTCACAAAAGTATTTGGTAAATGTAAATGCATCACTTCTCTTATGCTTTTACTCACCGTCTCCATCAAGAAATGATTTTGAACTTGGTTCAGCCGATACCTTTACTTCACAGAACGTGAGCGGTGTCATGAATTTTGAAATTTTCACATATTGTCCAGTGATGGGTCTTTTGCAGGTGACTGTTACTCGGGCCTTTCCATTCGAATTTTCTACTGTTCCACAGGACAAGTATCGTGGAGCAGAGCCTTCGTATCCAACATCAACATTGGCTTTTGTCAAATAATTGCTGCAACAGTCCATTCGGTTGTAGATTTCGACCTAAATGTAACGACATCAAAAGAATTCTGTACAAATCTGTACGAGAAGTGCTAAATAAGTTTATCAAGCTACGATAAGGTAGCGTTCGTTTTATAGATACAAGAAACAATTTGTAAGAACGTTGTGCGTCAAAAACCCCAAAACTAAAAACTGTATGCTTCAGTGATTCAAATTAAAAAATATCGTTAGATCAGTGAAACTTGATGTAGCCATATTCTCCTCCCCTCTGCATCTGCATATTGCGTCGAAGTGCAGGTTTCGAGAAAAAGGCAAGCATAGATGTAAATGTAGAGCGCATTAAATGAACAAAAAAATGCTACTATAAGCGCAGGCAGAAGTCATCATACTTTAATGATTTTATATTCCTCAATCAGGAATACTTTCCACCAAGAATGTGGACCTTTTGTGAGAATGCATGATCCAGCTGAAAAATTTGGGTTGACGATGCCATCAACAGCTTTATTGCTCGCTCCGCCGTTTGCTACATCAGATTGCCAGGTTTTTTTTCCTCGTGCCACATTCTGGTACTCTGTTTTTGAGGTAACACCTGAAAGCAAATGTTGAAAATTTAAAAAAAATTTAATGAACTTGTCCCAAAATTATCAGCTTCAGAAGCTGTCATCATATGCTGAAAAGTGTAACGAAAGAAAGAGTGCTCATTTGGCTGAGCTTGGTGCAGGGCTTATTGTCTATCGTGTGCGTACGATATTGTGTCCTTTAGTATGGGGGAGCTACGAAAAATATATACTTCTAAATCTATAAGACCAACAATGATTGATCAAACTTTATTGGACTGATTGGAGACAACTAAGCTTTTGAGTATTAGGATGCGAATTTTGCATCAGGTATAGAACGGCAAATTTTGTCTTTATTATGATGTTGATGGACGTATACAAAGTATGTAAAAAAAAAGAAACTAAACTAGGAATAGTTGTCACTAAATACTATGCTGGCTTTTACTCTCCAGGCAAACGAAACTGATCACATCGATGTGTCGATACAGTGTATTTGCATGAAAGCACTCCAGGGCACATAGATATTTCTCTGATTTGGAGCAACGTGGTGTTTATGATAAACATTCACCGTAGCTACTGTATGCAGCAACTAATTGGATTAGTAGATGTCAATACAGGACCACTTGAATTCAACCAAACATTGCTGATTTCATAGAAATCTACAACGATTTCTTACGCAAAGGATAGACAATAAGCCATGTAGCAAGCTCGGCTTGCCTGCATGGAAGTTAAAGTAGGTTTATTAGCAGCGTTGAAAGTACAGTATAGCATCTCTGTTCTAGAATACAACATGTTATGAACACTTGCTCTACACTAGATTCTGCCCTGGGTCCAACATATAGAAACTTGTGTTTAACTGAGTTTCTGCGACAATGTATCTGCACCAATCATAAATGTTTTGTGCTCGATAAATGTCTATTACATTCACACGCTAAATACAACAATTTTAAGTCTATGTACTCACGGATGATGTGATTCACCTAAAAATTGGATGATGTCGAACCGAAGTTTTTTGTTATAGCTTGCATAAGGAAGAATTTTGATTAAGAATAATTCAGAGCGTATTATATATCACATAATGTATATGACAAATATAAATCTCTCACTTGCATAAGGCACCATTTATTTTAAATTGACATAGCGTCCTCCCGTTCCTTTTCTGCTGAATGGAGGAAGAAAATTTTTGGAAAGAGAGGGGAGGGGTTAAAAATTCATTTTTCTTGGGGGACGGGGGGGGGGTTCCAGTAAAGGAGAAGTTTATATTTTGCAGGGGGTTGACAAATTTTAGCGATTGGATACAGCTCAGTCCTGATAACTTAACATCTACCATCCCTTTGTGTGCAATATCACCAAAGCTCATAGTGCAGGAACTACAAAAAGCATGCAGCTACTAAGAAAGTATATTTAGTCACAGTTGCCTTGTCATATGACCCTAAAAGGGATATGAGCCAGGCAAAAGCAAGGATATTGAAAACAAAAATGTCCTTTTGGCAAAAGGTAAGTGATAGTGAAAAGCGTGAGTTTTCCCGGGATTGGGAAATACGGTTGTTTCTGAGGGAAGAGGTCTGAAAAGTGAAGGTCTGATTTTCTCAGAGGGTTTGAACCATGGAGGACACTATGATCACTTCGGTAAGTCCTTACCTGTTGATGCAACAGGTTTACAATCCTTGTCTACTTTGTAATACTCCAAACTTCCATGTGTCTTTGTGCAACCCGCTTTGTACAGCCGACAAATTTTTGTGCCACTTGTCTCGATGAATATGGCTTCACAAGCGTCGCTCTTCATACACTCTTCCACGCATTCTTTCAAAGTATAGGAATGATCTGTAAGGCGAGCTACTGTCTTTCCTGCCCATTCTGCGCACCCTCCCGTATATGTCAAGGAGTAACACGTACTGTCTGAGACAGAAAGGAAAAGAAGATATTAGATTATAGCTACAACCACTGTTATAAATTTCGATTGGTTGAACAGGTGGGATACACTTTTTCGAAGTTAATCCTACAGAGTATGGGCTTTTTAGGTAGTACAGAGTATGCCCCCATGCTAACATCTGTAATAATGGTACCACACCCATAAAACTTCGTAGAGATAAATATAAATATAAATCGGCGTAAATTAGCATGAAAAAAAAATTGCAGCTTGCGTGATTGTGATGACGTCATTATTTTTTCCATATATAATCGTTTTGATCATTTTTTGGAAATGGCGAAATTTTGGTCGCAATAGATAAGAGTGTCTTGAAAACGTCTATTTTGAATAATTTTCAAGGTATTTTTCCCTAGCAGAGCAAAAATCCTTGCAGTTTTCTTCAATTTTCCGTTGTCCCTACGTCTAAAATGTGGAGAACAATGCCTGACGTCACGCCTAAAAATAGAACATTGAACATTTTCTCAACGTCATCCGATTTCTTCAAAAACGATAGGAAAAGTCACTAAGTCTTAATGTTGCACGATGCGTCTTTCGTTGATACAAAGCTAAGTTTATAGACGCGGGCATACCGCCCCATAAGATAGAATGAAAAATAGTTTGAAAAATTACACACCTACGTGCTTTGGTCAAGTTTCAGCCACATACCATGCACCGTTCAAGAATTATCAAACTTTTCTCACACGTGGCTGGAGCTGATAATCCGAAATTCTCAATACAACTTATAAGGAAAATACCTACTCTCCATTTTGTTTTTTACAGGAAATCTCCATTGCAGGAGATTTGAATTTTTTCTAATCCGTTGTGGTTCTGATTTATCGCAGGCCAAAAGTTGCCTGTTTTCCCGAATTATGAGGAACATTTGGAGAATAAATGGTGACGCCCACAAAAATATATACTTATCACAACAAAATGTTTCCTAATTTTAACAACCATAAATCAAGGCCTTTATAATATTTATAAGCTTCAGCTTCACAGGGCTCACATGCTTAGGGCTTCACTGCGAGGCTTGTTAAGTCCAAAAATGTTCTTATAAAAAAACATGATAGTGGCTGCGGAGGGGGCAACTTTGCTCCCGTAGTGGTTTTTCGCAAATATCTTCTGAACGCCTCATAGAGTAACGAAATTTTGTGACTTTTAATATTTATTTATTACACACTTGCACTGCTAATTTCAGCTCCATGCATAGATTAAATGGTGCATAGGATATCGCCGTTTTCTGATACGCCATTGGAGCCAAAAACTGGCAAATTTTGAGGCAGATTTATAGAAAGTTTTTCTGCAATAATCAGTCTAAAAGCATGATTTTACGTTCTAAATAGGCGATCTACACTATTTGGAACATTTTCGATCAATCAGAATAAACTTTTACGGACCTTGAAATTTTGTATAATTGAAGAAGAAAATTCTCACGTGACACTAATTACACTGACTTAAGCATTAATTATACAATAATTATATGCAAATCTATACATTTGTTCAATAAGTACGTGCTATTGGTTTGGGTGTGGCTGTCGTGATTTTTGAGAAAAGTAGGGAGGCTTGTTTAGCCCTCACCCCCATACTAACTAGGGAGTTCCAAGATCGCGCAGCAACTATAAGGTTAACTTAAAGTCAAAAAAATATTGTAATTGTGCAGTTTCAGGGGCAGGGACAGTTTCCGTGAATAGGCTTGGCTCCTGAATGAATCTATTCTTGCCTTTAATGCAAATCCACAAAGTGGCAAGGTGTTTGTTCTTTTGCCATTTACTTTTCTGTTAAATATATTTACTAATTGTGAACTTAATTTGGTGTGACAAATTTTATAGATTGGGGTTAGCAGCTATTGGCAAATATATGTGACTTGACGTGACTTGACTTGCAGTTCTGGCATGCTCATTATTCGCTTGAGAGCAAGAACATGTTCAGAATGTTTTGGGTATATCATTGGCTTTGAATAAATGATGTACCTTGGTAGTCAGAACCTCTATACTGGTCCTGTCGCTCTTAACCGAGTAGAGCAAGGAATTTCTTCACTTCCTGCACAGGATCCTTTCCTGCACAGGATCAGGCTACATAGGCCTATATGCGGGGAATGGAGGCATTTGGTCCGAGGTTATTCTTTTACAACTTTGAAGTGGACATTATCGTGAGCCGACATGCCTGTTTTCTTTGCGAACAATGAAATAAACAATAAGCTTTCTCACCTTCATAAACAGACGGCCCTCGCATGTTGATCTGCAAACAGACAATTCAAAGATTATGTTTTTCGGTTTGCATTCATTGTTCAAAATGAATCAAGTAAGAAACAATGAACCAAAACATCTTAACCTTTTTTACCTGTGGAATATAGCCCCATACCAGTTTCTTTATCTTAACGTCTGAATGAATACAGCTTTTCCGCTGAAATTGCATGAATTTTCCTAACATTATATAGTGCATGATTTGGCAAGAAGAAATTTGCCGCCGAATTTATTGATCGACCATAACAGTGGCCACATTGTCAAAAAACAGCCAGAGTTTTGAGCTTATCTCGAAATTTTTCACCAAAGTGGTTGCAGTAGCTGCATACTTTCTCAAGATGCCATTTTGAATTATGACACAGGTGAAAAAAAAAATTGAAAATATAGTGATCAGTGAAATTTGGCTACTTTTTGCAAAGGTCAGCAAATAATGACGTCAGCGAAAGTTCATGTATGCTAGAAAGCATCTACTGATGATTTCTTAACCCTAAGACAATTAGGTAATATTATACCACATATCTACCTATACCAACTGTCGTTCCCGGTCGGTGGTATCAGAAAGTTAGTAAGTAAGTAAGTAACATATATTTTCCTGATTTGAGTCGAACGCAAATATTTTACAAGTTTAATACCATCAAAACCATGACTACTAAATATGTGACACTGAACAGCAAAAACGATGAAGAATAAATTTAAGTACCAAGGAATAGAATTAATGTACCAAATGTTCAGGAAGGCGAGGGTCCACACAGAGATACTCTGTTCATGGGACCCACCCCAGTAGAGATTGACAACGCATTGTAAGATAAATACTGACAAGAAACCACAGGAAACATGGGGAAGAGAAAAGAATAGAGAAAAAAAAAAGAACTCATGTAGTAATAGTATCAAAGCATTATATATTATACCACATTTTGGAGACAATAGCCGAAGTCACACTGAGACGTGCGACGAGCGACGAGTGAAATTTTTTTCACTCGTCAGTGTGACTTGTTCGACGAGCGAATATCGGTCTAGACAGGGCTATTCTCACGTCCAAATGTACCCATCAGCGTGACCGAGCGAATTCATTGGAAAGACATTTGCTCGTGCGATTCTCGTTTCGAAATTCCACCTAGTTAGTTTCCAACAAAAATGTACTCTTCTGTAGAAATAAATGCAAGGCATAACTTGCGAGTGGTGCTATCCAACACAGCTACCACATTACAACTCGAGTTGGGCCAGCCATGCTATTTAATCTAATTGTTTACTTCCTCTTCGGACGTGTAAATGGTCACACTGATGAGAGACGAGTGACGAGCGACGTGCGAATTTGATTTCGCTCGTCGTTTGGATGTGCGATTTCAGACGAGCGACGTGCAAAATTTTGCGGTTTAATTTCGCACGTCCTGCAGGGTCACACTGACGGCTGATGCGAATTTCGCACGTCGCTCGTCACTCGTTACTCGTCGCTCGTCTCAGTGTGACTTCGGCTAATTCAGTCAACTGTTTTTATTGTGTACGATCAAACCAGATATATCTCTGATCTAACTAACCCTGTTCATGAGTAGGTATATTCACTTCCCCCACATGTCTCCTGAATGACAAAATTTCTGAAGAGTAATCAATAGGCAAATCAATTTTCTCAAAAAACTGGTTTCTGAGAGCCATCCGCAATGTCATAATCCATGCCGTGTTCATAAGTAAACTCTTTCACGTGCACCAGTAACAAACTATAAAACGCAAAGTGGCAAATAGTTTCAGCAACTCCGACGAGGAAAGTTTTTTCCATTAAATCATTTTCTTCTTCACTATCTATCATCTGCTCGGATCAAGGACTTGTTTTGAAAAGCAACAGAAAGTAACAAGGAAAAGTTGATCATACTTACTGGATTTGCAGACTCAGAAACATAGGCTGTCTCATCTTTTATGAATACCCATTTGCCATGAACTGAAGAAGTGGTCAAAATCAACAACAACTGAACTAAGCCCAGTGATGGACATTTCACCTTTGCCATGTTCTTGCTGTATCACCTGGGTCATCAGAATAACTGAACAACCAAGGTCTTACCAGTTCCTCTCAAAGATTGTTAACGGCGGTAGGTATTATTGTTTCATGCAAGCTACTATTCAGTACACTAGTGAGCTTCACATATCGATAACACAGGAATAATATTCAGCGCATATGGGTACTTAAATGCCCAGCGTGCGTATTGACATATGAGAAATGTGTGTCAATGTTCCACCGATAAGTACTTATCTCTGCTGCAATGGCTGGCTTTACACGGCAGCGGTCTCTATTTGCGATATCAAGGTTGGTTTGAATGAGTTTCAAATACTGACTCGAAATGGAGGGGAAATGCATTCACACGTTTCCTCGGGACTCATAACATAAATGATCAGGGTACTACCGCATAATTGTGTCACTATTGATTCAATAGTGAATGAGTAGGGTACTACCGCATAATTGTGTCACTATTGATTCAATAGTGACGACTGCAGATGATGGAGAGAGATAACATATGAATGGGCTACGCATGCTCTTGGATAACCAAGGATGATGTAACTAGTGTGGGCACAAGCTGTCTAAAGCACTTTTCTGCCATTTTCTACTAGTTTGGAGCTTAAATAGTACCAAAAACCCATTTGGCATTTTTTTCCAAGTCATTTACCATATTTGGGCATGCCAGAAAATGACGTCATTGCCTTTGTATTATCGAAAAAAAATTTTTCACCAAATTAAATCACGTAGCATATCGTTGGGTAGGAAATTTCATGCCGGTTAATATTTTTATTACAGCAATCTTCCAATTCCTCCCTTCCAAAGATACGGCCTATTGAAGCCTGACAAAATTCCATACTAAATATCTCTGACCGAAGCTGCACCCTTTCAAAATATGTTTCAAAAAGTGTATCGAAAATACATGTAAAATGTATTAAAATCGGCTTTTGAAGTCAGCTTGAAAACAGCTTGTAAATATCTTTACAGTGGCTTCAAAATTTATTTAAAACTTGAAAACGACTTGTAGCTAATTGTGGTTAGACTTCAACTTGAAAATAATACTTCGAGAACAAATCGAGAAAAGCTTGAAAACAACGGAAAAATAGTTTTGGACATTTCTTTTAGTTTGAAAAAGCTTCAGGAATTGGCTTGAGAACAGCTTAAAAATAACTTTAACATGGCCCAATAATAACATACAAAATGACATCGAAAATGACACAAAATTAGCCAAAGGGCGATTTCAGCTTTATCTGTTTCTGAAGAGATATAAAGACATTAAATTCTTCGATTACTTTTCTTCAACATATGAATTGTAAAAGGTCATTTCATAGAAAGGTAAACCATGCAGCTAGAAGCTTCTGCATATGTTTACATTGATATTCCCTGATACTATAGAAACATTGTAGTCCTTTGCAGACAGAGGCGGATTTAGGCCGGTGCCTCGCTTTCATGGCACCACGTAAAACTTTCTGCATAACGCTAGTAGTATCTTCGATTTGTGATTTTTTCTTCTCCCGCTACGGATAACACTAGTTTATTTATTACTTACTTGGTTGTTCCTGCTTTTACAGTAGTCACCCTGTGTCCTATTCCTTGTTCCCTCTTTTACAGAGGGCCATTGATAATTAGACTTGACCGCAGTTAGTTTTGCCTTTCTGATGCGTTCGATCATGAGGAAGTGAAAAATGTGAGCACCTCATTGCATACAGAATGCTATTTGTAATGAATGTGCAAAAAAGGGGTATTGACCAAACTCTTCGATATTTGATCACAAATCTGCGCTGAAGAAGGCATGGGAATGAGGGTTATCCGAAAGTTGATGCCTGGTATCTGCACGTAGTGCCTCCTCTGGATTCATTGTATTGAACAAAGGTTTAAGAGCCTCGGACCCATTTCTCTTGCATATTCTGCAACGACCAAGAATAACATGACCGTAAATTTTTCTAACAGAAGTGGTGCCAGCCTGGTAACGAAACATATGCTGAAACAGCATCACTCAGTCAGGTCGATCTGAAGTGCTGCTTGGCTGTGATTTGTAGGAAGGAAGGTAAACCCGGGAAGGCAAAGTGGAAGCATCTGGAGCTCGTCCATCCTGTCAATATTATGAATATTGTTTTGTGTTCCTCGATGTTTGAATATCAAGATCTCGCGAAGTTTCAAAGCTAAAGGTTCATTAATTTTGATTAGGCCTACTGAGAATCTGTGGCCTGGATCCTGAGAAAAATTGTCTGAGAACGTAGGCAAGAGTGCTCTTGAGTTCCAAATAGTTGAGGTGAGTGAAATAGTTGGGAAGGAGGGAACTACATGGAAAACTAGCAGTTGGGGATGGGATGGATTAAAGTAGTTGAAAACCCGATTGGGAAATAAAAATTGATAGAATAAGAAGTCCAGATCACATAATGATAGGGAGTACGTACTTTTCGAATGTTTGGTGTACCATCCGTATAAACATTCGAATAACTAATTCCAAATGTATCTACCTACCTTAAGTGTATTTAATTTTTCGGTGTACTAAATTTCGCGATTCTCGAAATTTTTTCAAGAAACCTTTTTTCACGTGTAATAAATCTCGCGATTTTTATCCTATGAGATTTTTTTGTGTGCATTATATTTCGCGAATTTAACCACAATCAGATTTCTTTCATAAAGGTTGAAACATAAAATAAGACACTGGTTATGCATGGAACACAAAATGTTGATTAAAAGAAGTACTAGTTAAAGTTTTAGGAAATCTTTTAGAAGTCCTAAAAATAACAATTAATATGAAAGATAAAAGTTCGAAAATTTTGAGTTATAAAACCTCGCGAAATTCGCGAGGGTGAAACGCAAACCCAACGCCAATCAGAATCTAGTATTCGATAT
>JAOBRC010636008.1:0-10769 GCA_027575255.1 Scolionema suvaense
ATGGAGGGGGGGCGGAATCCGCCCCCCCCCCCAGGTGTCGTACAGCTCCAAAAAGCCCAGGTTGAATAGGGTTAAAAATCTAACCTTACTGGAATTGCAGGTTTTTATTCAAATATCAGATTCTCACAAACATTATCATTCAATGATATTCAGCAATTGTTTGATTCGAAGTGAATCAGTAGAGACAATGCTAATTTTTAAACACAGGATATAGCAAGATAATACACAATAAATACAATATTAGATGTCTGAAACCAGTTCTTGCCCGTCTCATCCTTGCTTCACACATCTTGATACGCACTTAAACTGTTACTTGCTGATACAAGTAGGATTAGGCAAATATGTTCATAACTCGATCAACATACGAGGTGGATAAACTTTACTTCTTTCTTTAGACATGTTGTCTATGGCAATCCTCACGACTACCTGCCCAATACACCACAGATCTTCCCTGGAATTTCGACAGCTATTTACCACGCAGTTAAAAAGACAGAAGACAATACAGGCATCAACCCATTAGACGAAGCAGCGAACTGGAATGAAGTTCGGAAGCAGATCACTCTGTTAACGTGGTGTATAGATACAGCAATTTTATCATTATCAAAATGACGAGTAGTGTAAATAATTAGATTATGCATGATTCATACAAATACATCGTGATACCAAGAATAAACTCATGCACGATCTATGTATCAAACATCATAAATTTCATACTGACGTATATGCAGTTATTATAACGCAGGAAAAGCTTGGATTTTGAGAGAATGTTCTCCAATCGCCCTTTTTTTCTCAATTCGCAAATCAAGAAATATAATGTAAATGGATATATCAAAATAGCCTCTCTTCACATTTTTTTCATAAGTGTTTCGAACTGCATCTTTCTGGAACATTAAATACATCCTTCTGGGGGAGGGTCCCCAGGGGGACTTGGCGGACTTACATGTCAGCAATGGACACAGCCTTTGTAACATGCCCATTTTCAATTGCACTCTGACAGAGTTGGTATAAGACCCTCAGCTGTATTAAGCCCAATTTGGACCTTCCCCACCTCGGGGAGGGGGTCTGTTGGTCCCAACGTCCGTCATTTTGTAAATAATGATCCAAAACCCATGAAACTTGACACACGTTCTTTATTACATTATGCACGTGATGACATGTCGGACATGGTCCCAACATGCTGGCTTTTTAATCATTTTAGCAAATGGGCAGTGTGAGGTTCTGAAGGTAATATCTACTTAGAAAACATGATTTGGAATCAAAAATGCCCTTGAAGCCACAAAAATGGCGATGACGTCATCAAATTGCCCTCCACCTGCTGTTACAGATGATGATGACGTCACAGCCGAATGACAACAGAAGTCAAAAAAGTTTTTTTCTGGCAAAATGCTCCCAAATAATGTTTAGGAAAAGTTACCGAAGAGCATTTTTCTCCCTTTCGTCGTTTTTGCACAAAAAATTCGGAAAATATCAGGGTTGACTTAGTAGGGTTGACTATAGTACACATAGGTCAGCCTACTTGCCACTTGTGACGAATTAACATGTGAGAAAGACGTTGCGACTCCAAGTTGCCCAAAATGCGTCTAATAACTGGATGGTACTTACAACTGTCCTTGTCGTGTATAACTCGTCACTCAGCAAAGAAGTAGGTCATTGCGGTATACGTAGGAGTAATTTTCTCGACTGATCGGATGAGCACCAATTGGTGTTTGCTTGACCAACTGGTTTACATCACAACAACCTTTGTAGCTCAATGAACGAGAGCACTTGATATCCAGTGGCAGCATATTAGTTTCTTACGACAGTAGTAAGAAAGACTTTCAACAGACCCCTTGTACGGCAGTGAACAAGCGGGGGAGGGGGGAGGGGGGAAAGCGTCCATTCTGCGCCGTGCATGACACAGGACTGTTGTGCATCTTCCCATTGCAGCAAATCTATGATTTTCTGGAGACCTTCTGGTGAAAAATCGCTTTTATTTCGGACCATATAAAACGTGCAGTGGAGGCAATTTTATCTGTAAAATTTGTGAAAGGGGACCTCCAGCCTCTGTTCTTCATCCCATAGCGATAAAGTTGCATCTAAGATCAGACAAAGTATTGATCTAATCAAGCATCTCCGTATAGTAGCAGTATACCACGATATAATCTTGCAATCTTCTGCCAGTCATTCGCGAGACCATATTTTGACGATGCTGACGTTTTCTTTCATTCACCAAGAAGTAACGCAACTTTGATGAGTTAGGGTCTCTTCAGTGTCGAGTTGCACTTGCCATCTCTGGGTGTTGGAAAGTTACATCTAAAACTATATGATGTTATGGGTTGGGAATCTCTTGCAGATATGTGCAGCTCAAGACTTTTCCTTTAGCAATTGGTCTGCACCAAGTACCTCTACCACCTACTATCAAGTTTTACCCACGGGCGATGTACAATACCAGTCACCGTTGCAACGTAATGAAAGTTTTTTGACGTGGCACGGTCAGATTACACTGCAACTTTTTTCCTGCTGTGATTAAGGAAGGGAACACATTAAATACCCATCTCAGAAGTAGCCTTATGCTTTCAATACTAAAAGCAAAGTTCTTGAAGATTATTCAACCGGTTCTTAAAAGAATTTTCAAAGTTCATCACGCTTTAGACCTAATGTTCTTAAGGCTACAGCGCATGGTTCTTTGTTGCCTCCGAGCTCACACGTTGTCTCACAATTTTAGTGATACTGAGGATTGCTTTTGTACAATCTCTGGCGATGGAGGTCAGGACACAGCTCACTTCTTCCTTGAATGTCAAGCTTATAATAAACTCCGTTGTTCCCTTTCAAAGTCAGTTTTCGGCGTGCTAGGTCATCGTATTACGTGTATCGTAATACCCTAGGAGCAAGCATGCACCGCTCTATTGTATTTTTCTGATTCGATATCTGATGAATGCAGTAACATATTGAGAAGGACTAGACACTACATGCGGGATACAAAGCGTGTTTCACGTTTGTAATAAGGTTCGCTCACAACCCCTGTCATGTGGATGTTTGTTTATTCCAGTTTAGTGTTCTGTTTGGGAGTTGCTATAAAAGCGAATTAGCTGTCAATGTTTTATACTGTTGTCAGTGGTTGCTTAGTCTCTGCGATTTGTTTTATTGTCGAGGATTGTGATTATGATTTAAGATTTAACCCTATTTGCACTGGGCTTTTGTGGGCTCCTCAGGATTGAGAAGGGGGTAGCCCCCTCCCCGATAACTTTGCTTTGGAAAAGGCTGGAAAGCATGAAACTTTGCAAGATAAAAGCTTTACGTTTAAAGACCAAAAGAAAATTAATTTTGGTCCCAAAATCAGCAGGTGGCAATGATGCATCATTCTTTACCACCGCATATAGAAATTTATTGTTTTAGTGCGTCATGAGTGGTTCCTTGTTATGGTGTCAGGAAAAGTCATTGATTCCTGCAGAACCTTCCCAAATACAATGGGTTAAACTTTCATGCACTTTTATGCAGCTAAATCATTGTTTTTTTTTAGCAATAGTCCCTTTTGATGAGCTCACACCTCAAATTTCGATCGAATCGTGTTGAAGAAAACACCTGTCACGACCAACAGGTGACACGCAAGAAATTTTTATTGGATCAAAATGAACAAACTCTTGCTTATTACATGCTGCCGCCACCCACCGTTCACTTCAAGCTCCTACGATGACAGTGGCATCGTGGTATTTGGGAGAAGTTGTATATATTTCCAGGCTTGTAAGTCCTTCTTCATTGTTTGCTGCGCTTCTTCACCGAAAACGCCGCAGTCTCTTGACGCTCGACAACCGATGCGAGCGCCGGCTCTTGAAGGTTTCTCTATTAGCACCTTCAGTAAAGTAGGACAATACTTCCAGTAGCATTCCGGAGTTTCTCTGGAGTGCTGAAGTGTTTGATGTATACGCTTGCAGTCAAGGTGTCGTTTTTGCCTTGTCAACATGTGCCTTATGAGCTGCTAGTACACGCTCCGGGAATTCTATATTTTCTGCATGACCTGAGATTGGCCACTGATCAAGAGGGAGAGGCACAAAGGATAGGCCCTTGTGCCATTCAGAAACATTTTCTGATGTAAAGGTGGATTTCCACTTGGCGAATATTGCGCCGAAGCGAAGCTTTTCGCCGCAGCGAAAAATTTCGCTGCAAAAAAGTTGAATGGGCGGCAACTAACTTTTCGCCGCGAGTAACACGTGCAGCTCAAAATACCCACACAGCACATGCGTCAAGGCGAAAAATTCGCTTCGCCACAATATTAGCTTCGACTTTCGCTCAAGTGGAAATTCGGCTTTAGTCACAATTTACTTCCCGTGATCGGGTCCAAGATATTTTTGCAGCTACTTGTCCAGAATCCTTCATTTGGAAATGGTAATAATCCACTAGACATATCAGAGTTTGTTTACTTCCAAGGTATACAATCCATAGTAATGTATGGATGTATTTCGTAATTTATACCAGTACAGGTTCATATGCATACCCAACAGAACAAAATATTCTTTATCATAACATTCGGGTTCGACAACCATCCCATCGTATAAATCAATCACGAATTTGACGCCGCACCGCTGTCAAACAGAGATAGCGATCAGGAGTGCTTGCGCGACCCATCGTATATAACAGGCGATACCTACGCGGAGATTTTTTTTCAAAATTGATAAATAGAAGCTTTCAAGTCGATAATCTAATGGGTTCCTTTTTTGTTTGCTTGATATCACTGTCACCCATGCTCCACAACCACACAGAACCAGGGGGAGGACAAGACATTCAATTAATTTTCAATAGACTTGTACGATTTTGTGCTTTCGTATAATGAAGTGTAGTCTAGCACCAAAGACGGCTGAAAGCTGGAGAGGAACGGTATCGAGGATCTTCAGCTACACGATTCTTTGCAGCCATGACAAAAAGCAGCCGCCAGTATTTCGCCAGCGAGCGTTGACGTTGACACGATAGGTTTCCTTAGGTGCGTCAAAAAACACGACTAAGGTAGGTAATTCCGCTGATTGAACTGAACAGATTGAGTCGGAAAAAGGATTCCTCGAAAAACTACACAGCCATTACGTGACTTTCATCAGGAGTCGGATCATCGGCCTAAAGACGTATCATCATTTTCTTTTTACGAGCAGAGAAGGGCGACATAATGCCGATGACATCTTATAACCTATTCATTCGGGTGAGAATCGTTCGTTTCGTTCTTTGATCGCGTGCGAAGTCAGCGATTTCGGACGGTTATATGTCTGGTTCCTTGGCTTACGTTTTTGAGAAGTTCGATCTTGTCTTATTATAGGATTCTGTCCACAGAATTCCATTGCATTCCCAACACGTTTTTGTTCCATCTCTGTTGTGCCTCATGGTCAAGTAATGGTTTTATGTTTTGCTATTCTTCCCTGTAACGAACCGGTTTTAACTGCTATAATCTGGAACTTCCTTGGTCTCATCGATGTTCTTACAGACGTCTTCATCACGGGCAGCATTGTTCGTCGATCATGTTATTCATATCAATATTCCTCTTTTACACTGGCTTCCGGTGCCATAACGGCCGGTGCTAGAGGTTCTGTGGTAAGTATTTGACCTGGATTTCATTTTACTAAAAATGTGAAACAGGGGCTATCGTTCAATGAGGGCCAGCGTACATAGCACCAACAAGGTAATCGCTATGCTGGTCTCTGACATGGCGTGCGCATGTTCTTCTGCCGGTTTTCTAGAGGACCTGCATTACAATCGTAGCAGAGGGTCTATCAACCATGTTGACATCTGGTATTGTGTAGGTATCGGGGTCTGGTTCGATTTCGATGTCCCTTCGATGAGACGGACTTTTCTGATCCACCAAAGTAGTTACCATAAATGGTTCATCTTTGACATATCTCCCGCAAATGCTGCAAGTCTGTTCGGAATGCAAAGTAGCAGTCAAAGTAAATCGTTCAACATTAACGGAACTGTAGCGTAGTATTTGTCGACAATGTGGCCATGATGCTATCATTATCACTGCAATCATTTTGGTCTCAGCTTTCACGAGGGCGTGGTAAGCAATGTAGTGTATAGAACCATTTTAGCAAAGGGTTTTTCCTTTTCCTGTCATCTAGCAACACCTCTCTTAATCATATCGTGAGTAGATCATAGCCTGTTGTTTCACACCTAACATGGTAAGGAAGGCTGCCGGTTTTTTATTTGGAAGATCACTAAGATTTCATATCCGTGGATATTGTACTTCCCATCTGGTAGACATCTCAGAACGTTGACCATTCACATCTTTCAATCAAGGTGCGATTATGTCTTCACCGCCTGAGTGACAGGAGCTGCATCAGTACAATACCCATCTCGTTGAAAACAGGACCTTCTACATTAAAGAACTCGCCAAATTATGAAAAGACTTGCTGAACGTTTGCTTCTTGACTAAATTCTTCTAAATTAACAGCTTATTTTGAATGTGATTCACCGATTACAATGCCAGCTCTTCAAATCGCACAAGATGGAAGGCTTCATAATGATAGCTCGGGTGATTAACTCGTCAATTTTGCCTTAATTGTGCCGCTGTAGGTTCGCCATTTCATTGGTATTTAGGAACGAGATGGATCTTCTTGCACTGTGTAAACTCCTGGTCATACTGTTTTGTTAGAAATTTCATAGTTTCGCAGCAAAATCGGAGTATTGGCTCAGCTGGGGTCAAACTGCGTTTTTAGAACCCGAGAACATTGTGGTGTTGCTAAAGGATCTGCTCACCCCTCTCCCTCTTCCTATATCAAACATGTATCTGCAGTTGCGTTGATGAAAGTACCATATGTTTATGTTAAGTACATGACAATGAAGGTAAATGGATCCTTTGCAATACTGTGCATAGTGTAGTTTCACCTTCAGCATTCATAGAAAAGTAGATGTTTGACGTTGATTGTGCACTTTTCTGACCTTCATACTATAGTCATGTTGTATCAAACAGGGCATGAGGCGAATTGTGCCAATACAGAAGCCTCATTGGTCGAAGGAGGGAATAGTAGGAAAGACCGTTTACTGAGAAGAAGCTGAACTCTTGTAGGTTTTCATACGCTATCGGTCTTCACCTTTATTTGTTTCCTCTTTAGAATGTTCATCTTGCAAGCAAGTTACAGGGCAGGATTTCCAACTTTTTCGAGTCAGTAGCTTCCCGAATAGGCAATAGGACGCGTCACCATGATGGTCAGAAGAGGCACGACGCCAACAAGCTAGAAAGTGATGTTGCGTTTTTCTGTTTTATCAAGCACAGGGACCATGGTCATGTCTGATGTTAATCATTTCTCATCGATTTTGAAATGGGAACATTCCTTGATTGGGAGATCATCTTTCCAACTCTATATACAGAGAAAAGGTCTATATGACACATCTGCGGATTAATTTTTTCCCATCAATCCTTTGGAAAGTTTATTTGGACATGCTGACTAAGACATTGTTGATCTTAGAACTAGCGATAATCAACCATCAGTTATAGAAGACCCTTGCTAACCTCTGCTTACTTTTCTATGTGGCCTGCCTATCTAATCCGGTCTTAAGGAATCATTCATCAAGGGCACATCTTTAGACTTTGTGCAAACTGCGTGTAGGACAGAGCAGAGGCATAAGGCTGAGTGAGAGCTATGAATGTCTTTTATGGAATTGTCTATAACTAGCTATGACAGTCTATGGTTGCCTGAAACCGCCTTCCAGTATGAACAAGTGCATTCAAATGATGATCTTGCTTTGCTCAAAAATAAAAAATGAAGCAGTGTGTAAGATGCTATATGACTTACGTAACAAGTGGAGGGAAAACCTGACCTCATTATGTGAAACTTAAATAAGAGCAAAGTATTTCTGATAATTAATTCCTTTCTAAGTATAAATCTCATGCTATAAGGATGCACTCCATCCTTTGAGAAGCATTCCCACAATGACATTCCTAATCTTTGTCGTTCAAGCATCTAAAAAGTTTTTATGAAGGGCTTAGATAGGAGGCAATGATACGAAGGGATGAACTTATTAACAGGACAATGATACGATTTTATGAACAAGAATCAGACTCGGAGTAATCACCGATGGTTTTTGCTATGATGGGATCTAGGAGAGCTTGCATGGAAGGCCTGTGTTTAGATAGTTGGATGAGCGAAAGACCGGAAAATGTATGACGATGAGAAATGAAACAGGTAATCAATGCTTAAATTACATTCTAGTGAAATCACAAAATATAACGCTTTTAAGCTTTATGTAAGGTTACTTGATATATTTAATAGGTAACTGCGGAAGAGCGGTTTTCAGGCAACATTAAGTTTTCAGAAGCAATGCTGCTTTTCCACATGATGGTGATGAGTGTATCTTATCTGACACGAAAGGAAACGGTCTCGAGATAAGGCGTGGATATTCCCTGCTTATAATATAGCAGAAGTCAGATCAAGTTGATCCTTTCTGTATTTCAATCACGCTACGTAAGAAAACAAAGACCACAATCTTCAGATTTGGAAGCATGCCTCGCAAAAAACAAACATCTGTGAAACATACCACCCAACATGCACTAGTATCAATTTGAAACTCATGTTGGAGGAAGTTTGGCTGCTAGGTGGCTACTCTCGCTACTCTCTCAGAGGAAGTTAGCTAATGCCTTGCTTAGACATCTCAAAATGTTTTCTGAGAACGGAGCGTTAGCGAATGAGCCTCAAGGTTTCCCCATAAAGCTGAACGTTTTTCTAGAATATAAGTGAACACTTTGTTGTTAACATGATATCTTTAGTCTCAACTATTTGGTAAAGTGTGTCTTTGATGCTTCTCTGATCCCAAAGGCCGAGTTCTTTCGCACGAAGTTTATTTCTCTGTGCTTCGTAGATCATGTTTACATGGAGCCATGAATCATAAAGGGAATTGGTAAAGAGAAAAAGATATAAGTGAGCAGACAAGCTTTACAGAAATCAAAGAACTGCTGAAACTCTAATTAGGAGACATTGCAAGAATGATAGCGTTAAAGTTTTTATGCAACATTGCGACAGAGATTGCACTTGATTTACTATCATCCAATAGAAGGCTGTTGTTCTCTTTCGCTATGAGAAGTTTCTATTTGGCTGTCCAGCAAAATCAGTACGTCCAAGGCTTTTAAGATGGGAGAACATTGAGTAAAAGTTCGGATGCTGATGTGGAGGTTCCTCGAATTGCTGGAGTCGCCTGCTGCTGTTCTCTCCACGTCAAGCTGCTGAGAAATTACTGATTCCCTACCTGTCTCGATCTTTAGGGATTTCGCGCTAACCATTCGGAGCGAGGTTCGAACCTGGAACCCATAGGTTACAAGCAGCCACGTAATCAACTGTGCCAACTAGAGCCCTAAAGATTCAGGCCGATATTGATAGATTATTGCTCACAGCTATGACCTGCTCTATGTTAACCCTTGTCGAATGGTGACATTGATACTTTCGCAACGCTCCATGTCCATTCGGTTCTGTAGATTCGTGGCAGTAGTCAAAATCGCTGAATTCGGATGCTGATGTGGAGGTTACTCGAATTGTTGAAGTCGGTTGTTACTGTTCTCTCCATGCGAAGCTGCTGGGAAATGACTGAATCCGTACCCGCTTCCGACTGGTAAGTGCAAAATCCCCAAAGATGGAGACGGTAGGGATTCGGTAATTTCTCAACCGCTTCGTGTGGAGAGAAAAGCAGCAAACGACTTCAGAAATTCGAGGAACCTCAACATTAGCATATGAATTCATCTATTTCGACTACTGCCACGAATCTATTAAGCCGAATGGGCATGGAGCGTTGCGAAAGTATCGAGGACCCCATTTGACAAGGGTTACCATAGATTAGGTCACAGCTGTAAGAATTGACAAATCAATATCTGACCTGTAACTTATGGCTCCAGGTACGAGCATCGATCCGACTGGTTAGCGCCAAATCCCTGAAAGTTGAGACTGGTAGGGATTCAGTAATTTTTCAGCGTCTGCGCGTGGAGAGAAGAGCAGCAACCGACTTCAGCAATTAAGTATAAACAACAGACTATTCAGAAGCTATTGATGATAAGTCACACACTAAGCGAGAAGCAGCACGAATTGAAACCCCTAGTTCTGGTTTTACCTGATTGAATGTGAATTGCTTGTTAAGTTATGACCACTTAAATATTTTGCCTTAAAAACAGCTGCTTACTGTAACTTCCATGTTAGAACAATGAGGATGAGCTTGGAAGAAACTTGAAAATTATGTCAAATCTATAGTTGTTTTTCTTAATCTGTGGTGAATATCATTCCACAACGATCCTCTTGATCGGAATTGGTTTTAGTTTACAATTTCGTCCTGTGAAGAAACTATATGAAGTTTTTATAGAAAAACTGTTAAAACCATAGACGAGAAATAGTCGCTCCTAAGGTCGAATATACTTTACAAATCAATCACGTTAACATTTCATCTACCTAAGGGACTGCATAATCAGATTGCAGTTACGCATCAGATGAGAGTTGCTCTCCGGTGACTACCATGGAAAGTGGAAGGGGCTATGCTAGTCAACTCAAACCAGAATAACGCCAGTGTCTGTAGATAATATTAAAAAATCATAGTAGTTTTATTTAATTTGGTTTCTCTGTCAATGACGTATTACATAATATCAGCAGCATTACAATGAACATCAGGTGGTATCTAATACTCTTAAGTGACCAGAGCGGTAAGGGTATAGGTTGAATAAGGCGATTTTCAATGGCGATAAGAATAGGCACATCGTCCTTAGCAACAATCGTTCTTTGGTCGGAACGTTCATCATCTCCGTATAATTCGATTCTTTTTGCAGTAAATAAGTGACCTTTAGT
>JAOBRC010636119.1:0-10769 GCA_027575255.1 Scolionema suvaense
AGCTGATCTGCGTGTAAACAACCACCTGTAAACAACTCATCTATAAACATCCTCCTATCGAGGTTAACCTCACTACTAATGAAACCCTCTCTAGTGTACAGTAACAAATCACTGCAATTGTCATTATTCGGCCAAAGGAAGCCTTTGAAGAAACCTAAGTGCTATTTCGAGGCAGCGAAATGTTAACTACTCAAACATTTATTGCTGCTAACGACTTATTTACATCCATCAGTTCAGTGGATCTGCCATTTGCAAGCAGATGGAAAGGTTGATGTTTCAAGTTCAATCGATCCAATAAAGTAACTCTGAAAAGGTGTATTCTGACAAACATGATCTTAGATACATCAGTCACCCCGACCCCTGTGCAGGGTCGAAAAGTTCCTCTAATGGCCACACTGAATGCGAACCAATCTCAACACAGAATGAAGAGGAGGCGGGACGAGCATGGAAGCAGTAGGTCAATTTAAATGCACGAGTTTTTCAAACATGAGTTTTGTACAGGACATTTTTAGTCACGATTGTAAGTTCAAACGAGTAGTGACATTTTGTCTACATCATGTTTCTCTCAGAAGAAGACGGTGTTACAAGAGCATTTTAATGTGCCAGACTCAGGTAGCATCATGTGCAATAAGGAATTCATTGTCGCACTAAGGATACATCCTTGGATACATTGAATAGTTAGAATGTGCTTCTATTTCATTCAAGTGAGTGGACAAAACCAACAAGCATCGCTTCACTTCATGTGCCTGCACGATGTGTGCAAACCGAAGGGGCACTTCAGAACTGTCAGGGGAATCATTCAAGCCATCTTTTGACCAATTTTAGCTCGTCACCTGCAGCATGTGTTGAGATGTAGGCTACACATCATTAAAAGCATGTTTCGTCGCTTTTTGTTGCAACGTTGAGACGAAATTTTGAGGCAATGTTTTATAAGCACTTCTTCGGCATGAAACGCCAGAAACGATTGAATCAATAAGATGAAGCTGCGTGCAACGTTTATCTCTTTTCCGTGGAAAATGCTACAATTTCATGGTAGAATCGAAAATTCTACAATTTCATTGCGGTGTTCATTTCGGGCACAAGCAAGCTCTCGATACCTGACTTAGATCTACGGACGAAGACTGACGATATTGATTTATTATATTATAATGCAAGGTCACAAGGAAAGTTTTCAAGTGGTTCCTAATCTTCAGACCAGGTATATATATATAGGAGGAGTCGATAGAATAACCGCCTTATTTCCTTACGAATCTCTTAAAAGCAAAATTATAAATCTCAATGAGGTAACTAAAGGCAAAAAGGAATCTTACTGTTAAAATAAACAAATGCTATACCAACAAGAGACGTTCAAAACACAGTACAAGCATCACCCAGTATTGGTACAAGATAAGGGCAGCATGCGAATGCGAAGAAACAACTAAAACTCACATGCATGCCCCGGTCTTGAAAACCGATGTCCAACAACCAATTGCAAAATGATATGTAAATATGTTTCCGTTTGAACACGCTCGTTCTTCTACGTACTTTAACCGGAAACCAGATTTTCTATTGACAAATACAAAAATCGACTGCCCTTTAACGAGTATGAGAGAATCTTTGAAGTTCTAGCAAATGATCATGATCAGACCCCTCCATGCATCGAATGGAAGCATCTGGTTCCAGGTTATCTTTTAAAGCATAAAAGAAGCAACACTGATTCCAAGAACAACTTCCAGAGACGACGCAATTTGGTACACTGTGAATAGGCAGAATGATTCATCCAAACAAGAGCCTCTTGCTGAGACAGAGGAACACAAAAGACTTGCAAAGTTTTTAAACAATAACAAAAATCAAGCACCGTGATACAAGGCCTGTGTGTCATGGCTCTACAGAGAGCACAACACTTCAATAAAAGTATGGAATATACAATTTCAAGTGCACAATTTGAAAAGGATACACCGTCAAATACGTAAACAAGATCGTAAATAATACACACCAACTTCTGAGCTGAAATCGTCAGCATTCGATGGATGTACAGAGCCGTAAGTTTTCAAACACGCCTTCTATAATTTCACCTAATAGTCGTTTAGCACGATAATTAGCATCCTCGTACAAATAAGAATATTTGTGCAGCTAGTTCACATGCATGCAAAAATCAACTTCAAGCGCACTTCGAGTGACATGAAACAAAGGAATGCAACTACAATAAACATTCGACTCGTAGATTCACTACGTGAAAAAACAATCCAGATTTCCACGAGCAAACTACACTTCGACACACCGCCAATGAATTTTCAGCATAATGATTTTTGAATACAGAGAAAATTTTTACCTTATCTCATAACGTCGCTGATATATCTACACCTGCATGTACCAGGGTAAAAACAAAACACTTCGATGAATCGAGCTGTGTCAAATCAGAACAAAATTTTCACCAAATTTCAACTTTTCTTACGGTAAACCTGCATCACTGCACACGAAAACCCGGTTGCTTCCGGTATATCCACTCTTAAGCTGGCGAATCAGAGACTTTACCAAGTAAAGGCGACCCCAGCAGCATTCATAGTTCTCACATAACAGTAGTTGGTAGAGAGCGCATCCCTCAACCAACCAAAGGAATACCTATGCCCCACCAATCTGACTTATTAATAAACCAAAAAATGATAATGTTCGGTTACAAAATATCTAGCTTTCTGGCTAAAACATCAATGGCTTTACCAGCATCCTTGAAATTAATGCCACTAGTGCGACGATACCACCTTGTGTAAGTGGACTGGGAGTCTTTCCTGTTCCCGGAAGTTTTGTTTGCAGCGTCCAACATTTTTTTCCGCAGGGTCAATTTATGAAAACGTTGCAGCTTGTCAATCAGTTTCGCATTTTTCAACAGGCTCTGCAAGAGACAAATATAATTGCAAACACTTAAAAACAAGAAAGACATTTCTCGATTTACGTTGTATTGACATGTTTCGACTGTCACAGCAGCCATCATCAGATTATAGCAAAGTAACATACATCAGCTTATAAGCAGGAAAAACAATAAAATTTCTAAGCAAATGAAGTACTGCGAAAGTACTCAAATCACATTCAAGCCACTGCTTATAGAGAAATGTGAGACATATTTTATTATGAAAATTTTGCAGCATCAAAAATTTCGCGTTCATTTTAATTTCGCGGGTGTTTTGGTCAAAACTGCATTTCGCGGCATTTTAATTTCGCGGTTCAGGCAAAATTACAAACTTAGCGGCATTTTAATTTCGCAGTTCAGGCTAAAATACGAATTTCGCTGCATTTAAAGTTCGCGGTCTATGTGAATAATGAAAACAGAAATGATTTCGTTATCCAAAATAGTGTGTTTTTCACTCGTTTTTAACTAAATATAAACAAAGAAAACGTTTTACGTTTGAAAACCCCAGTTTTAGCGCATTTTAATTTCGCAGTTGGCCCCAAATACAAATTTTCAATCTCGCGGTTGAGCTGGAAATTTAAAATCGCGGTTTTTTTTAACTAGACCGCGAAACCGCGAAATTTTCATGCAAGAAAGTATATTGTTTTGATATGTAAACTTACAAAATTACAAAAAAGCTGACTGCCTACACAAAAAAAGTCGAAACTTTGAAAATATTGGAAAGTTTCGGGCTCAGAGTACAAAACCTTGAAAGGATCTTAGAGAAATACTCCAACGCACAAACCTGAGCAATGACTACAACCCAAGAAGATTCAAGTTAATTCAACATCAATCTAATAAACAGAAACTCTTACCAGTCTAATTTTACGATCGTTGGATAGAACGATGAACAAGTTGCACGCCATTGGAAAGATATCGGTGTTTTTATCGCGAAAGTTGGTCATCTGCTCTAGAATGGTCTGGATGCAGTCTACTTCAGAAAGCACGTTTGGATACGTGCAGGGACACTACAAAAGAACATGCGAAGAGACGGAGTTATAGATAGCTGTCACTTTTCATCTCCTCACTTCAGCACACAGTACTATGAGAAGGAGGGCACTACCAACGCGGTGTCCACAGGCAAACGCAGAATGGATGCTACTATATTAAAATCCTAAAAAAAAAACTAGGATTGATCCAAATTCCAATTTGATGAAAATCAACATGTCGAAACTATGCTGTTTTTTAAAAAAATCCAATATGTGGGGGTCATGTGTTCAGTGCGCCAAAAATTGTCCCAAACCCGAACACTTCATTATCTAACTCAAACGGAACAACTAATTATTCCACACAATAACACTAACCACAGTCAGACAATACTTGCAAGCATATTCTGGTCACTACAAAAAAATATAAAAAAACCCTATGACCAGGAATAGTTGTCACCATTCAGGCAAAAAAACAAAAAAAACAAAAAAAACTGGCCACGTCTATGCATCAATAATGCGCATTGACATGACAGCAGTCCAGAGCACATAAGGATATCTTCCTGATTTGGAGCCACGTGGTTTTTATGAAGAACATTCACCGCAGCCATGCGACAACGAATAAGACTAGTGATTTTCAACAAGACCACCTGAGTTCCCCCAACCATTGCTGGTTTCATAGAAATCTGGATTTTCTGTAGCTGCAGCTTGAACTCCGCCAATCATTCTTGGTTTCATAGAAACCAACAATTTCTGCAGCTCCGCGCAGCAAACAAAAGATATCTTACGCATACCTGGTAACAAGTAGGCTGCAGTGATACTAGCCTTGTGAAAACCACTGACAAGACGTCAGTAATTCGGCTGAGCACGTCATCATATAGCTGGAAATCACTTTAGTCATGAGTAACTCTAAGTTACTCTATTGCCTGTACGAACATTTTGTTTCGTTTCCGAAAATTGAGAAATATTTTGCCAACATGTCTTGAATTCACAGGACGTCAAAAGTGGAAAAAATGTCGTTAAAACGTGGGAAATGCATATGTCCTTGTCTGAGTCAAAAAACAGCTTTAAAAATGTCAATCTTAATCAAATTTGCCATGCGGGTAGCAAAACAGACCAAATTTGCTTCAAAGCAAGTTTTAACAAAATCGTTTGCTTAGATTTTGAGATATCAGTGAATAAATCTGGAAAATAAGTATTTGCTCCCCTTTGCCACACTCATAATTTAACCTAAAAATAACGACTTTTTGAAGCGCGACCCAAAACGTTCATGAAACTAAAAAATCCTTAACATACATTTTCTAATAGAAAAACTTGAGGGCTTTCATTCTAGCAAACAATATTTGCTGACGTCAGTACCAAAAAGATAAAAAAAATTTGAAAATTGGAGGTGTTTTTGACAGTGCAAACGGGCACATTTCAACCTTGATAAAACTTCTTATCGTAGTAAAGTACAAAAAGTTACGTCGATGACTGGATTTTAAAAAAAATTTGCAGGCACGGATTTTGAGAAAAGTGACTTCAAAGTTAGAGTACAGCCAAAAATGGTCGTTTTTTGCCAGTTTTCGTACACCATTTTCACAAATTATATTCTCTTCTAAAACCAAATCTGAGGAAAGTAAAACTGTGACACCAAAATACAGCATTGTTACCTCTATCTAACAGAGGTATTTTAAATCGGATGACGTCATCCGTCATGGCGTGACGTCTACTTTTGAGGCCCCTGGAGCCACAAATTGTACCACAACTGAGGGTTTAAACGGTGCAAATGCCTAGTAAATATTGTCAACAAGTGATTCATGGAGTTTGACAGGCTTTAAATCATGTTTTGTGTATTTCTCACGAAAAAACTGAAAAAGTGCCTAGACAATCCAATATACAACCCAATTTGATGAGGAAAAATTATTTTGAACATGGAAAAACTGTCCCAAAACTCTGATATCCCTTATTACGCCAAATTAAGCCGCGTATCTAATGATGCCGCATTAAATTAAGCCGCGCTGTAATTAAGCCGCACTTGGACAAAATTAGGGATTCGACAGGTTTTAAT
The DNA here is from genome assembly GCA_027575255.1 of Scolionema suvaense. Taxonomy (NCBI): domain Eukaryota; kingdom Metazoa; phylum Cnidaria; class Hydrozoa; order Limnomedusae; family Olindiidae; genus Scolionema; species Scolionema suvaense. The sequence continues at coordinate 5,900 of JAOBRC010636119.1, forward strand.
AAAAGCCACAGGAGTCACTTAACACTGACGAAAAATTTAGAACAGATTGACTTTTACAACTATCCTGATGAAAGCAAGGATATTTTAGAGGAACTTAATGCCAAGGTAGAAAGTGGTGATTATGAAAGTGAACAGTGGTATAGTGTATTGAATAAAGTCATCCAGCAGCAATTGAGTTTTTTTATAACTTGCCTGATCTTTAAATAAGCCGCGTTCTATTAAGCCGCACCATTAATTAAGCCGCGTTTTTATTAAGCCGCATTTTTCAAGGTGCGGCGTAATTAAGTACGCGGCTTAATTTGACGTAATAAGGTAATGCAAACTAGAGCAATTCACTATTTATTCCACCTCCGATCACTTGCAAAAAAGTAACACTAATCACAGCCAAACAATGCTTGAGGACATTCATTGACATAAACAAAAAACTTGCCATATTTTCGAGAAAGTAAGGGGAAAGAGGGGAGGATATCATCAACAATAAATAATAGCTAACCTTAGCCAGGTTGTTCAGAATGCTGAACACAACTTGTTTGATCTGAATCCACGGTAAACTCCGATTTCCCTGCTTCATGATCTTATATAAGACACGCAATGCACCATCTTGTACGAGAACTTCACAACATCGGAAGGACAGTTCAGTTACGACAGCTATGAAAGAAAAGGATAAGAACCTTGGATCTTCACTCATACGACAGAAACCTTATAAGTATAGCACATTTATTCCTTAGCACAAATCATCAATAAGCTCAAACAGTGTGCGAATAGTCACATGAGGGAAAATACCTAAGTTTCTGCATGAAGCATCTCGTTTCTGGTAGATGCACTACCAGTTGACAAATGTGAGCAGGTTGTATCAAAAACATGGATACTAGAAAAAAACATATTAAGAGAAAGTACGAAGCTCATTCCTAAAGGGTCAGGATCCGATAGAATGTTAAAAATTAAAAATTTTGAGGTTGTTTATGCAAAGCAACAGTACAACCGCTAGAACTTTCAATCTAAAGTATTTCAGCCATAGGCACTACGACAAGAAAGGTATCTTCATCTTGATGCCCAATTCTTGAATTCTGTGGCCACCAGATATGCATTCAGATCCCGCCAAACACTTAAATTTCAAGATGCCAAAAATGCAGGATTATATGACAATTGTGTTACAAAATGCATGATTATATGACAGCTGCGTTACAAAATGCATGATTATATGACAATTGTGTTACAAAATGCATGATTATATGACAATTGTGTAACAAAATGCATGATTATATGACAATTGTGTTAAAAAATGCATGATTCTATGACAATTGTGTTACAAAGGTGAGAGACCTATATTGCGGTTGCTTTGGCGTTGAATAGAACTAACTTTGTTAAAAGTGCTTACATTTTCAGGTGCCTATCGAATACTACCCCTCTAGAACATTCTCGGCTTCGTAAAACTGAAGAACATCCGAACATTTAAAAAAACAAATCGCCTTCAATGGCATTTACTGTTCACAACATGCGGCTCATCTGACTGAAGACTTGTAATCAGCAGAACGTGAATGCGGGAGGTCTTCTTGAAGATTCAATACTTTGAATGCGTACAAAGAACAAACAATAACCTCATTGAGGGTATGAAACATTCAATTCATAGCATAATCTCGTACCTTACATAGTGAACCTAATTTACGTTCGTACACAGCGGTCTTTTTCAACAGCTATGTGAAACAGCCTTTTCAAAGGATTTTATGTAAGAGACTGAGACCCAGTCCTTAAACCCTATTTTACTTGGGGTTGGGGAGGGGGCTTCATGTCCACCAGTTTTTTGCTAATAAAATTGCAACTGCTACATGTATTTCAACGAAACTTTTAGAGCTTTTCTTAAAATTTATGAAAAAATCGAATTCTATAAAAATTGTTTCATGTCATTAGCAGGTGGCTGTATGACGTCATTTAGAAGATGAGGTGACAAATTTTTGAAAAACTTTAAAATTTAAAAACATCGTTTCATGTGCTTGTGTGCACGTTTTTGGTGTGGTTGGTACCTTTTTTTCTGCATCTAATATAACTTTCCTACACAATTCTGCTCGGCTACCATTAATTTTAGGCACGTTCAGAAGTTTCGTCACTTTTATATTGAGAGAGCTAACGCCTACTGCCTTGATCCCGGACGTCCTGCAAGCATATGAGAGAAAGATGGATGAAAAAATCGACTTATTACATAACCTTTTCACTGCCTGCCCAGTTGTACTCCAAAAGAGTAAGAATTTTCACAATTATTCAAGACCCAAAAATCCTTTAACAACCGTTTCCCCTCCCCCGCTAGAAACAAGAGCCATGTGAAGAGCCCCTGTACAATAGGAGTAACCTGCTTAAAATAAATCGAAAAAAGGTGCCTCGTCACGTCAACTGCCAATAAAACTCACCCAAGTGGCAAAGAGCATCATAAACAGTGGACAAATTTTTGACATGAAGTAAATAATCTAATGCCGAGCGCGTGCGATTACACAGCTTCATCTCTTCCGTGACATTATCACTAGCCACTTTTATTCGATCACGAGCTTTGGAGACTCGTCGATCTTTAACCATCTTCCGAATCTTGTATCCTCGCCACAACGCCTAAAACAGGCAAGAACAAATTCCGACCAGGAAAACCGAAGCGTTTGGCAGCAAAATATACCAACTAAACTATCCTACTAGTCCACATATTCATGGAAAAACTGTGATTAAGATCGGAACAAAAAACCCTAACCCTTCTGGTAGTTACGGAGAGCAAGTCAGATGCAGATCCTGATCATAAAAGGAGTGAGACGGTGCGAATATAACACAAAGTGAACTTTGAATCGAGTGAGAACTGGTACTTAATTGCATGAAAATTTCGCAGCATTAAAATTTTGCCTCTTTGGAATAGTGAAAATTGCATTTTATCGCACTTTAATTTCACGGCTCAGGCAAAATTGAGCATTAAGTGGCATTTTAGTTTTGCAGTTAAAGCAAAAATACAGATTTCAATTTCACGGTCTAAGTAAAAAATGAAAACAGAAATGACCTGCTTGTTCCAAAATAGCGTATTTTTCACTCGTTTTTGACTAAATATAAACAACGAAAACCTGAATTTTTGGAGCATTTTGATTTCGCGGTTGGCCCAAAATACAATTTTTTGCGGCACTTTAACTTTGTGTTGTTTTTTTAACTTGACTGCGAAACCGCAAAATTTTCATGCCGCGAAACTTTCATGCAATAAAGCAGTAAGCATGAAGTCCCTCGAAAACTCAAAAAAGCGTCAAAACTGGTAAAAAACAGCTTTGAGGCCAAGCTCAGAAAAGCCTGAATATGCAGCAGATCTGGATGAGATCAATCGCAAATAACACCAACCTGGGTGATGTCATGGTTTGCATGGACCACCGACAAACATTCTTTGTGTTCACCCACATGGTACATGGATATAGATACATGGTTACCGTTATGCTTCGATAAATTTTTGGACTTGGGGCGTCTATTCAAGGGGCCGTTTAAAAGAGGGGGGCTATTACACTTATATGAAATTCTTCTTTTTTTTCTCATGTATAAACCTTATATATCAATGAAATATACACAAGATTACATGTCAATATATCGTAAACACCATCTTTTTCATGTTTCCATACGCTTACAAGAAATAAAAGTCCCAAAAATGAAGTAATAACGTAGTGGTGGTAGTAAATTTACATGTGTTACTTAGTGTATCTCTAATAAACGCCCCTCTAGAGGGGGTGTCTACTCGAGGGGCGTTTAATAGAGGGAGAGTTTATTGAAAAATCTCCTGAAAAAGGGGGGTGTTTACTCGAGGGGGCGTTTAAAAGAAGGGGGTTTAATCGAAGCATTACGGTATATAGAATTACTAGCAGATATCAAATTCTTTTGCAGACTATTGTCACATCCATAAACATCAACATCATCAAATCTTTGTTGCTTTAAATTGAATCCGATACACTGGATATTCTCTTTAATTATTTTTTTGGGAAATATCAAGACCACTGATCCACCAGCTTGTCACTTCGCCAGTTGCAATATGATGTCAAATAAACAAAACAATGAAACGAAAATTTCGCGGCATGAAAATTTTGCGGTTTCGCAGTCGACTTAAAAAAAAACAACACAAAATTAAGATGCCGCAAAAAATTGTATTTGGGGCCAACCACGAAAGTAAAATGCACCAAAAATTCAGGTTTTACACTGTAAAACGTTTTCTTTGTTTCTATCTAGTCGAAAACGACCCATCTAGTGACATCTAGTGACATTTACAAAATATACCTGGAACTTTGCGATCCTCATTTCATGTTCCATTTTTCTTTTGTCTTCCATCGATCTTTTCCAGTTCTTAAACCAGCGCTGGATGACTACAACAGCCAAGCATTGCTTGACGGCCCTGCAAAATTGGTCCAAGTGTCCTTGTCGCTGCAGCTGCAATTCCTGTCGAGGAAATGGAAAACAGAGTGAGTATCACAGCAAGCATATGAAAGGAGGTTATCTCTCAAAAGTGGACTGTAAGGTCTATTATGCAGAAAATGGAAAAAAACATTGGTGTCATCATTTCAAGTGCCTGTGGTATGAGCATCAAGAGCCGTGTTTGCAATGTTTGTTCTGATATTATTTCCAAAGGAGACATTAACCGCAGTTGCTGCAGGATGGGGAGGAGGGGAAGAGGGGTGTAAAGTTTCGCAATTAGTGTTTTTTTACAAATATCTTCTGAACGCCTCACTCTGGAGTTATGAATTTTTTTGATCTTTGACATTTATTTACAACACGCACCTCAGGACTTTGAGATTTTACATACGTATCAATTCTAGCCAGCTTCAGTTTGACCTGAAACATGAAGTATAATGTGAAATAAATAGATGTTTGACAAATCCGA
>JAOBRC010636230.1:0-10767 GCA_027575255.1 Scolionema suvaense
GTTTCAGCAGTAGAAATGGACTGTTTGAAACCACACGTTGGAACCGGTTCTGTTCTTGAGTCCTATCCAGAAGGCACGCGTGATGTTGGTCTTTTCAAAACCTCGGATATAATCAGCGGGCCCTTAGCAATTACACCACTGAAAGGCAGAAACTGGGAAGTGGACAACTATGAAAATATTGTTAATTTTTTCACTAGGGTTCAGCAAATAGACCGTAACACTATGTTTGTTGTCGAAATAGACAACTAAGTTTTGCGACAAAAGATGTACTGTTTTCCTCGTAGTAAAAGATCTCATTATTCCCATGAATGTTTTTGTCTGTCTATATTTGTCATGCGTTAAGTAGTGTTTGGGATGGTATGAAGTAACGTATTAGTGTAGGGGGTGGGGGAGGCGGTGATGGTATGAAAACATAAATAAAAAGACTATGCACTCGTTAATAGAAATTTATTCAAAAGTTTAATAAAATAGAAAAGCATATGCGTCTCCAGCACATTTCCACATATAATTCAAGGCCAAGTGGGCGTTGGTAGCCACATACAGAAACAAACAGACATTTGAACCGCTTGCAATATCTTTAATTTCTTGATGTATATATTCAAAAAATCGCTGCGTATGCCGTCTAATACTATGCCCCCCAAAAATACACAAGGCTACGGAAAAATACGCACTGCGCAGTTTAAAAAATCCAGGTGCGTATTTTCTACCAGGCAGGACGTTTAACACCTACGCATCCGTGATCTGTAATTGTTTTGTCGCTACACGAAGGAGCAACCGATTTTGATGTGAAATACATGAATTAGTCATCTATCTTTACCGTGCGTATGCTGTTATAGGTCTGGTGCGTATAAAAGAAGGTTAAATTGACCATTTTAACGAATATGCGTATTTTTGAGCCGCCTTGACTATATAAGTCTTAGATATGATCAAAAATATCTTAGAAAGTCACATTTTCAACATAATCTGTTTTCAATCTAAGCAGGAGAACAAAGAAACAACCTAATCTTACAATCTCTATGAAACACACTCTCTTGTCTTAGATTCGCATGCATAAGTAGAGTCAGTGGCCTGTTCTCTATTGTGCACTTGCACTAGCCACACGCTACAATTTTTTGCGCTATCTGATAGCTGATCGCAATATAATACGTGTTTACACAGGGGCTGGTGCTGGGGCAGTTATTGGGGTCAGGCCTGGGGCCGGTGCTAGGGGCACCCAATCGCTAACAGCCCTTGAACCAGTCCTTACTAGCTTCCACCAAAACCCCAACCAATTATCTAATATATATTGCAAATACTTGAACTCAAAAATGAATCATTTTAGGTGTAACTATTTGCGATGTTAGAAAATTGGGCTAATAATGCAAAAAATGCTAATAATACAAACAAGAACAAACAGAAAGTGGAAAATTGGTGACTAACATCATTAACAGTGTACCACAATCTAGATCTCAGATCATGATAAGCATTTACTTACAACTGATGTGCTCTGATCTCCGAACTGGCGAACTCCTGTACAACATGCAGCAACAACAGAACGCCGAAATCCATGAAAACAGCATGATAAGAAGCGACTTGAGACAATTTCCATCATTACAGTCTATCACAATTATACATAGGCATCAATCAGCATTTATCAGCTACATTCACCAAGTATACACCACATATACAAACAGTTGTAACAGCTATCAAACAAAGCATTCGTCATGTTGTGAACCTTCACTTCATGCAAAGTGTGTCATCCTTTGTTCACTTTCTATAATGGCTCCTTGCCTATAAGTTTTCAGTCAGGTGTCGTACAAAAACTTAACTGCACTGTATGTAATGACAGCTGCATTCATAGAGACATCCAGGTTCAAATACCGTAATGCCTCAAATAAGCGCCCCCTGGAATAAGTGCCATCCTTCAAATAAGCGCCCACCCTTCAAACTTTAAAAACGGGTGCTTATTCAAATTTTTTACAAAGATGTATTTGAAAAGTAAGTCAGGAAGCAATTTTTAATAAACACTATGACTTGCCTTAGCTTTATTCTTTTTCATCTTGACAACATGAGAACTTCTAACGTTTTAAAATTCCTTCTATATTTATTAATTAATTAAATAAGTGCCCCCCTCAAATAAGCGTCCACCCTGGATCCTTGAAAAGCCAGGGTGCTTATTCGAGGCATTACAGTAATTTGGACAACTCTCACATCTTACCACAAATACATATATATGCATTGGTAAATGAGGAAGTCATCCCTGATGTAAAGAAATCCAGAATATTACATAGTAAGTCCACAATGCTGAAGGGACAAGAGGGACAAGAAAAGGCACCTCTGACATAAAGAAACCCTCAGATTATAAAACACAAACATCCCTGAAAGGTTGAGTAAGAATTTTCGGCACACTTTATGTACTCCACAGGGGTTTCAAAAGCAGCCAGCCACCAGTGCAGTGCGCCAGCTACTTTCAAGAAATAAGCCACTTGTGCCACTTTGAAAATCTCTAAAACCTTTTAAATCTTTAAAATCTCACACACTCCAGGCCTGCATATAAATTTTTTCGTCTTCATATAAAAAATGTCCGGCACTTCACGACCCAGCCAGACAAAATCACAGCAGAAACCCAACAAGCTATTACATTTAATACCTCTTCTTGCCGGTTGTTCTCATGGCAACAGTAACAAGCAATTCCGAGATAACTCTCTAGCGCAGCACTGAGTTGCTATCTATATAGGAGCAGCCATGCAAGCAAGCGATATGTATATCGACTATGAAACAGTTAGTTAGATCAGACCTTGAAATAACGGTTGGTCATCAGACAGTGTCCTATGGTATAGTGGTATTGTCCGACGAGAACTGTCGATCTGTCGGTCACTGTGTCCGACGGGATTTTATTTCATGAATTACATCTGCATTTCATTTACAAATGAATAGATGATAATTTTTTACATGTCTTCTTATGTATAATACAGTTGCTACATGCCACATAGACAGATGAGGTTCTCTCTCGCTGTCATCTTGCTTCCTTACCTGGGACCAGATGTAAAGCGCCGCATAGAGGGGCCTGCTGCCCTGATCTCTGTAAGGTGGATCATCTGTCATCAGGTAACTCGCTTCCACGATCTCTGCAGCACTGCATTAACGTCTTCTTCCCCTGTGCCTTTGCTAGTCTGCTAAGATCATGTGCGGACGACTTTGGGAACAGCTGCTTGCGAACTAAGTGTAGGTCTACTTGAGACAAGCCAAAGTTGACCTTTGTTTCCCACATGTAACCCTTTCGAAATGGGCAATAAAACAATGAATCACTTGAAATTGACGCCAGCTGCAACCGATACACTAACCTACCGGCCAACTCCACGAGCGTATTGTTTGCTCACATTGATCATAATCACTGGGCAATTATAGTATCTATTTCCATGTCAAGTATCAAGTAAAGCAAGTAAACATTAGGCAAGATGGTCTCCACATCGATGTTACCACAGATAAGAAAATCATCGTGCATATAAATTGTGTTTACAATACACAAAACAGTCTGCTTTTAACGAAGCAATATTTGAAGAATAATGCACACCGGAAAGAGTGACCCTGAAATTTGTCGCACCCCTTCTGCACAAGTTTCGGCTGGTCGACTGGCAGTTCTGTTCTCTATCGCTTGAAGGCACGTTTTAGCACGTTATATATCATTTCTCAGATGACTAGTCTGCAATCTAAAGAGAACAAATCGTTGTTAAAAAAACTCACTAAGCTCATACGATGAAGCACCACCACACATAGAAAATGAACATGTCTTTGTAACAGAGTGTAAATATCCTGCTTTGCTTTTGGCCTGTCCTCAATTGGACATTCAAACATTCAATAATGTTTTAGGATATAGTGTTTCTGAAACCTAGAGAGTCAGAGTTCCTTTAGGAAACTTTCACTTATTTTCGCAGGTCATTCGTCTGAAAGATACTGGTATTGGTGAAACATTTCGCCCACCAGTTATGGCCCCTGAGAGTCTCCCACGTTCTGGTTATCAATACAACTTGCAAGGGTGCGCACTTCCTCGCAGTTACGACTGGGTTCGCGGACTGGTTTAGCATTGTGTCTGGCTTGCTAAATACGTCAAGGAAGCTTGGCTTATTTTCAAGTGTCAGGGTGACTTATAGGCATGGTTCCGCAAGCGCCCGCCAGTCCGATCGTGCCCAGCCGAACACCAGAGCTTGAAGTGACCAAGCACGTACTCTCAGCACTGACCATAATGATCTGCCAAATTCAAAGTGATGGCAAATTCGGAAATAAAAGAAAACAATCGGAAATATCTTTTGTCACGAAGCGTAACAACGAGTTGTGGAAATTCGTTCATCAGAAACCGTGATGGACGTCCTGGATAAACCGTGAACGATTGCCTCAGTTCATGTCCATAATGGGGCGGATGCTGCGATGGAAAGAAAGCATTTGATTGTCAGTGCCTGTTCCTTGGCAATAGGAGCGAGGAAGATTTGTTCGCAATTGCAAGTGGTTGTTCAACTTCGAGACTTCTCCGCTTAGCTGGGCCTGACTACGGAGTTCCACTGCCTAGAGATATGTAGTCACGAGTGTTGGAATTCGTCAGATGTGACGAAGAAAGATGGTAATCGATGCTTTGATACTAAGGCCTAAACCTGTAAACATAAAGCATCACATCAGCTGTTTTTTAAGATTTTTAGTTTATGTTGGCTATTGGTCATGTCCGGCGGAAAACTTGTGGGCCATCGGACATGTCCGACTATACCTTGCGTAAAACCGGACACATGACCGACGATAAAAAAATAATTATTTCAAGGCCTGGTTAGACCTGTTTGGAGACGGAGTTCACATCCATCGACCACATGCATGCATCACAGGGAGCAGAGACACGAGACATCCTCATGTGACTATCCTCGGTAAAGGCTAGCTTGCTCTCAAGCTACGGAAGGCATGGGCTTTCTTCGTGTGCTATATGTAATGTGGCACGAAGAATCAGCCACGATGGTTTGAATAGAGAAATGGGAGTGGCAGTTCCATGACTGGTAAAATCGGACATTTAGAAAATACACCGGACAAAACCAATGTTCTATAGAATATCATACCGGTCAAATTCGTACGTCAGAAAATGGATGCATTGGACATTTCCTCATAATCTGTAAAAAGTGTCGGACAAATGTCCAATGTCCGGCGCCACTTGCAGGCCTGCACTCCAGAACTCATGTTAGAAAAGACCAAAACAGCTAGTTGGCAACACTACGCTCAATATCCACAAAGTTTATGAAGGTTACGCAGCTTTTTTTTTACCAATGGCATCAAGCATGCAGACATTTTTTTTAGCTGATCATTATATTGGTCTCTGGAATGACAATGAACTCCGCCTCTTGCATGACCAAACCAATTTCGTCAGATGTGTGTTAAATAAATATATAGCATATATATAGTTGCGAAAATTAATGTTATCAAATATCTGCTGCAACATGTCCTCATGGCTTGTGTTCGCACAGCCTTATCTGATAAGGCTCTTAAGAAACTTCAGCCGTCTACCCTTTCTAATGGTGGCCTTTCAATAAAATATGTTGTAGCTGTCCATCAAGCTTAAAGCAGCGGTCTGTCACAGGAAAAAATTCTTGATTTTCACCATGAGAAAATGAGGTGAGAAAGGCACATTTTTACCCTTTTTTCCCACCATGAGAGCGTGCAACTCTTATCACCATGCGAAATTTCTAATTCCACTCTGCCAGTTCTGCCCGTAGAAATTCTTAATTCTCACCGAGAGAAAATGGGGTGAGAAAGTATGATTTCTACCCATTTTTCTCACCGTGAGAATGTGCAACTCTTTTCACTGTGATAAATCGAGCATTCTGCCCTCCGATTACTTCCTGCAGAAAACCATAATTTTCACCGTGAGAAAGTACAGTTTTAACTCTTATTTATGCCGTAAGAACATAACGTATATATACCACCGTGAGAGGCTTATGGTAATCGACGGAGCGGAAAGGAATGAGATTTCACGGAAGCAGAATGATGCCAGGAGAAACATTGCAGACCATATTGTATGAACAGGATTTCAATAGTGAGTTCTATAAAATATAAAATTGTGTACCATATTATCGTAACATGTTCTGGTCAACCGTATGTTAAGTTTCAGAAAAATGCTTCTCATAAATTGACAGGTTTATTCACTACTTCATTCGCATCAGTCTGTAAAGTGCAAAGTACGACCGACAGGAACACGTGCAATAAGACAAACACTAGGTGGGGGTAACACTATTTTGTGTTGGAAACTAGCTTGTTTTCGATTGCCTGACTTGTGATTCGTTGATCATGATTACAATCACGTTTTTCCTTGGTCATGAATGAACAATCAATATTTTTTCCTTCTTTCTAAACAATAAGCAGGTTTGGATTGTCTGACCTTCTTAAATTAGGAACTGGAGCAATAGGCCACAAGAAGTTCGTGGATGCTTGCGGTCAGGCCCAAATCAATCGCCAAAGTATCAACCTCCTCCGCCTTAAATGATGAAACTGTAGATTGGAACAAATGTAGCACTTAAAAGCAAACATAACTGTGTACGACTGGTATTTTGGAAATTGTGTAAACTATGCATCATCATTTTACCTCCTGGCAAAGTAAGAACTCATAATTTACGTCTGCAAGTTTGTTTTCTGCTGATAATCCAATGAAGAAAGGAAATACTGAACTTTGTTATGATTAAATAAATTGAATTAGTGTAGGGAAGCAGTTTTCTACAGCTTTATCTTTTTCCCCATTATATTTTAGCTACAGTATAGTCTCCATAACTCAAAGGGCTAGGGGGAAAGGAAATCGGTCGAGTTATGGAGACATTCGAGTTGTTGAGGTTTTCAAGTTTTAGCGATATCTCCGATTTATAGATCACCTGAATAAAAACAGTATATTCAATATGCAGTCTTGCTTATAGGGGGTTTTTGGGTTAGTGGAAGTCAAAAACAATGCATTTTGGTAGTTTTTTTCAATAATCTACTGTTTAATTAGAGAAGAAATCAGTGATAACTACTTGCTTACAAGTAAAATCAGAATTTTTTTAATATTGCCATTCAAAGGAATAATACAAGGTAATACACACATGAATATTAAAATATTTAAAACGATTAGGATTCAAATTATCAGGAAAAGCTTTCAAATTTTTGTTACGATGCCAGAAAATTCGAGTTATGGAGTAAAATATCTTCAAGGGACAAAAAATCCATTCGAGTTAAGGGAACATTCGAGTTATGGAGGTTCGAGTTGTAGAGGTTTTTTATAAGAGTTTCATAGGAAGTTTTCATGGTGTCAACGAATTTGTTTGAGTTAACGAGGCATTCGAGTCATAGAGGTTCGAGTAATGGAGACTCTACTGCATTTGTAGCGTAATTTCGGGAAATTCATGTCTATTCCGGGAATTACCATTCGAACGATTCCGTGCAATCTCATTCCGTTCTGATCTGAGGATTACCATAAGCCGCGCAAAACATAGTGGCGTTCCTGAAGCATCTGAACCTGCTAAATACAAGAAAGAGAACAGCAGCCATTCTTTCACGTGGTCCATTCTTAGTGCTGCACCTTCTAATTATAAAAAATTCTTGGAAGCATCATTCAATACCTTTTTAAGAGTATATAAGTTATACTAAGTAAGTATATACTTCAATGAGCAAGTTGACCTTGCAACACCACGTTTATTTAGGAATGGCATCACATAGCACATTCTCAAAATATAGGTATGTCTTGTCCTCTTTTACTCAATTTGCTCCTAATTGACTGCTATGTCATTTCATCATCAACTTTATGGCTTATTGCACTTTTATGATGTGTTTCATGGAGGCATATCAAGTCTTCTACTGGGGTTTTTACCCACTTTTATAAACACCTGAAGATGGCATGACATGCTGAAAAGCTCTGTGCAAGAATTTGATTTTTATATCGTCTCTAACATATATCTTGATTTTTGAAGCTAGAGTTTTATGAGCTCATGGAGTAGAGGGCGAAGCACCAAGAAACTCTAGCATTCTGCACATCTAGAACGGGAATTCACTTATGAGCCAAGGTTTGCATACCTGAATCACTGAGCCCAATATGAGATACCTTAAGGGAAGAAATTTTCGCGAATTGATCTCTCAAAAATACCGTTTTTCGCAGAAGAAATTTTCGCGAATCAAGCGTTTTATACGAGTTTCGTGGAAGAAATTTTCGCGAACCGAATCAAAGTAAGAATACTTAATTATCAGTTTTTTTTAAAAGCCTGGTTGCACGTTCCCAGTCTAATCGTTGGGAAACCATCAAAAGAAGTAAAAAAATTATCTTTGTCTAGAACTTGACCAAAAATAATATAATTTCGTGAAAGACTTTTCAGCAAATTTCTTCTGGGGTTAATTTCGCGGAAGAAATTTTCGCGAATTGGGTCCAAATTCGCGAAAATATCTTCTCGCGAAAATTTGCGAAAATTTCTTCGCTTAAGGTAATAAAGCTATTTGTTGAGAAGCAAAACTTGTCCCAGCTATAATCTTACGGTCTTTTTCTATGGATACATATCTACAATTGTGGACAAAAAAGATGAGGAAAAGTCAAAAGAGTCTGTTGAGTCCCCCCCCTTCCCCCCTTTATCAATGTTGTTTGGACTTTTGGTATCTTTCACACATGCACTCTGACTTGGCAGCCTTAATTTTCAACATTGATGCTGGGGGAGGGGGGTCAACATACCCTTTTAATTTTTCTCATCTATTTTAGTCCACGATTGTCTCAATTTTTGAGAAATTTGAACAGAGTTTAGTTAAGATGGTAGATATATACCAGATTAGTAAAAAACAAAACACCACACGAAAAACCTAATACTACTGCAAATTGACACGAAACACACGAAACGCTACTTTTCTAAAAAGAATTGAACTTAAAGCAATATACCGCTCTAGAACCATATTCCACATGGTGGTAGATCTTGCAAGAACATGCACACTAGTTTTTATTTGAGCGAAAAATCATCAGTTGTTCTTCTGCAATGTCACTTTTAAGTTTGATATTTTTCACTGTTCCTATGATTCTCCCTCTTCCAGTGAAGTCATATAGGACCATTGCTAAGGTCAATGGTGTTCATTAGTAACTGAGCATTTGAAGGATGTCTTTTAACGCCATGAGTAACATATTATACTCCTCTTTGAGATTAAGCAAAATTTAGATTCACACATCTTTTCAATGTGTAGCAACTTAGCAAGTAAGATGAGATAATTCCACTTAGTCTGACCATGCGTCACGCATAATTACCATTGAGAACCAAAATGGTAGCAAGCCAAAATTCTCTGCAACTTTGAACACAGATATCTCTGGAACTACAACCGCTTTTTTCATGAAATAAAAAGCTACAGACATGTTTTTGAAGGCTCTATTACCACACCAAACATCATTTTAGACTGGTACATTGCTTTAACAAATTCTTATTTAAAAAAAAAGTAGCGTTTCATGTGAATGTGTATTAGATTATGGTGTTTCGTGTGCTGTTTCCTGTGCGTTTCTATCATTTTATGACATAGATCTAAGGGGCTCCTGGTGGGTTATTCACAGCAATCAATTGACAAACCAAAGTTCCCAGCAGATTCCTCTGTCGAGATGGCTGGAAGATTCCAATAATTTTCCAAATATTATGCTGAGAGCAGCGACTCTGTAGCATCTAGAAACAAATGCTGAACTTTGCTCTCGTTCTTTCCACTCACTGCACTCACTGTCCACTGCTCACATCAAATCTGAAACTACTTTGTCAACATCGTGTAAACAAGAATGGCATGGTCACCCAAATCCGAATTAAATAGTGGTAGGCAGACAATGATCAATCCGCCAACCTGAAGCCAAGAGCTCGTCGGCTCAAACGTGAATCATGTGGTTTACCATGTGGCATCTGATTGGTGCATACGAAAGTGCACGGAATCTGTGCATCACTGCTACCAAGCGTTGGTGAGAGGCTCTTTTCACCACTGAGGTATGAGTTGGTGATCGACATCGATCGGCACTTGGTACCCAGGCTAGTCCACTGACGAAGACATGATCAAATTTTCACAAATTTGATGAGTTGATGTTCCCTAGGCCATAAAATTATCCTCGTCACAGAACAGAATAAGCATGAGCAAATTATGTTCTCAGTGATGGAATTAGAGCATCTTTGTTCTGACTTGTAACTAGCTGCCTCGGACTGGCTGCCTATAACCTGTAATATACACAAATATTTCCATAAGTTTACCTCTGAAAAGGGCTTACATGAAAACATGCTTTGTGCTTTTCGATTTTTTTCCCTGTAACATTATGCTTATAAATATGCTTAAGTTCACGCAACACAAGGGTAGATAATATGCATACATAAACAACTTAGTACTGAACAGATAGCTACATGTTGATAGGAGATTCTTGAGTTATGAACATTGTATCCTTCATAATTCTAGTTCAAATTTTTTAAGTTAATTCAGATCAAAATACTTTCTTTTTGATTCAGAAATACAGCAGAAACCTTCTCGCTTGAATTTCAAAGTATGCATATATATATAGCATTTAAAAAATATTTTTAAATCTACCGTTTCATTATGCTTATTTTATTTTATTTTTTTTTTTTTTTGCACTTTTTGACCTTAAGTATGCTTATAATATAGCATTATGCTTATAAAAAAAGGTTAGTATATATGTCCCACCTAATTGCTTAGTCGTGGGAATTATACAGTTTTAGGGTAACCTGGGACCAGATCTCTCCACTCCGCTATACTGGAGCTGCTGGCTCTTAACCGTGTAACGGAGAGGGAGATCTG